>JARYHS010011408.1:87210434-87276283 GCA_031002005.1 Vandiemenella viatica
TTAATGTAATCATTTGGTACCTGCGGGGTAGCTGTTACCGATGGCTTTTTCTGGTTCCATTGTTAATGTGAAGTCCACAGTTTTTGGAATTGAAATGCTGTTTGCGAGGGACGGCAGCTAGAGTGTAAATATGGTGATATCTTTCTTTCACTCGTCTGTCTGCATGTAGTGTGTGTAGTTATTTTCCACCACTAATATGTGTGTGTGTGTGTGTGTGTGTGTGTGAGTGTGTGTGTGCGCGCGCGTCTTTCATGTAAGTCTCTCTCTGCGTATGTATGCGTAAATATGGTCAGACCTTCCTTTAACTCGTTTGTCTGGATGTAGGATGTGCGGTTCATCTCCTCCACTAATGTGTGTGTGTGGTGTGCGTCTTCAGTGTATGTCTCTCTCTGCGTAAATATGGTCAGACCTTCCTTTAACTCGTTTGTCTGGATGTAGGATGTGCGGTTCATCTCCTCCACTAATGTGTGTGTGTGTGTGTGTGTGTGTGTGTTTCTGTGTATGTCTCTCTCTGCGTATGTATGCGTAAATATGGTCAGACCTTCCTTTAACTCGTTTGTCTGGATGTAGGATGTGCGGTTCATCTCCTCCACTAATGTGTGTGTCAGTGTGTGTGTTTTGTGACGTATGTAGCTGTGAGTGAGGATCCACAGTACGACATTGCAGCCTGTGTTAAGAAATGCTCTTGAATCTACTCATGCCTTTGTGGTACTAGGGGCACATGTTACTAGATGGCTTGTTGTTATGTGGGTGATATGAGATGATGCTGATGTGAACAGTTTCATGCTTGTGCACATGCTACTAGATGGCAAAGATGGCTCATGTGTGTGAGAGGCGAGGCGATACTAATGTGAACAGTGTGGTACCTGGTAGCTGTTACTGATGGATTTTTTCTGGTTCCAGGGATAATGATACTATAGAAAAAGTGTGTATATATCCTCTCAAGTATTCTCACTGTTTTCTGTATATTATTTACAATTACCATTCGTGTTTCACCTACAGTGCCCATAGCTACATCCATTTGCCTTATACCTACCCAAATCCTTCCTAAAACTTATCCCGTAATGAGTGCGGGTGTGTTTTTTATGTTATAGAGCAATATGTTGAGCTCAGAGAAAGAGACGATTGTGATATTAAAATTGTTCAACCGACTGGCTGACTGTTTTCTCCTCCCTCTCAATGCAGTATGAATGCTCGTTTAGGTCACGTTAGGCCTTCGTCTGTTTGAAATCTTTGCTTTTGAAAGTGGTACACAACCATATAGTTATTATCCTTAGAAGAGACCTACAGTTTAACGTGGAATCCGAGCCACAGAAGCGTTCTGTACCAGAGTTGAAGGTGGGTTAAGGGCTTATGAAAATCACCGCCCAGACAGGGATTCGAACCGAAGACCTTTCTATCTCCGGTCAGACGCCTTACCCACTGAGGAACTGTCGAGATGATGCGATTTTAATGTTTATACGAATTCTATCTTCCCTCGTGACATTCGAGTTTGAGATACACCCGTAAGTTGCTTGTCTATGTTATTCACAGCAATGTGTGACAGAGAGTATGTGTCACCCACATAAATATATTTCTCATCTCATAAACATTAGCAACGTTTAAAAGGTATACATGCTTTGGCATGGAATTTTATAACGTGTAAGGCAATAAATGGATATTAAGTGAAGACTCAGGTAAAGAAGGGGGGGGGGGGTAGGATGTGAATGCAAGAGAGGCCTATGACACACATGGAATCATAAGTATTGAATGATGTATTATATTGCAATAAAATGTATTTTAAAATTTCAATAAATCTGTAACATTTATCAAGAAATTATGTTTTTTACTTAACGAATCACCTACCAAATTTTTTTTTATATTCCTTGAGTATGATGGATTAGTATATTATTTTTATTACGAGTATGAAATACTAGAAATAAAAAGAGAACAGCGTTTAAAACTGACATATCACAAAAGGCGTGTTGAGGTAATAAGACAACTTGGAGTGGGTATAAAAAAAATGGCAGCTACAAATAAATGACCTTACATAATGTACAACGAACAGGACTTGTTATAATACTGTTTGCAGAAGGCAACAATATGTTTTGCCCCAAAAAATAGTTTTAGAAGTTAATTTTATGGTAACTAAACAATTAACGAATTATAATGATTCGAAATATCAATAAGACCTGAAAAAATGCTCCTCGAAGGTCCTAGAAAGAAAATTATAGGTTTGGTTATATCGATTGTTGAGGGATCTATCAGTTGTACCAGCTAGCAGTGTATAACATGATGCGCATATTCCACGGCAGAAAATCACGCTCGAAATAGCGTATGCTGCATGTTCAGACGAAAATATTCTTGAAAGACGTGTACAGTGTCTAACGGGAACCAACGCGTCATCCACGCCGAGTTACAGTACACCCGGAAATAGCGCTGCCCTAGGAAAGTACGCACTCCAGGAATAGTGTATAACGGGACCCATTGCTCGCCGACGCGTCATCTGTGTCGCGCGCTGGGAATAGAAACAATCGTTGTCGCCTGCGGGGTTGTGCGCCCGACTAAGCTCCACAGAATACTCAGATTCACGTCACGCGAGCCATGGAATGTCTGCGCAGATTGAGGTTTGTGCAGCCATCTGGGCGGCCGGTCAAGGAACTATCGTTTGCGCAAACCCGGCCGGTGCTGCTCCCCCCTAGCGGCCACCAATTGAACGATCCGCCATCTTGTGACGTGAACGCTGATTTGTCCATTCGAATTTCCCGCGAACCGGATGTGACGTCATGGAGGGGAGGGAGGGGAGGGAGGGGAGGGGAGGGAGGTCCCCACCCCTCTTCAAGGTCAAGGTAAAAAAAAACGCCAGCTCCGCCTTAGTCCTACTACTCATGCAATTTATTTTTTGTTTGCCCCCTTGAATTTTGTTATGGTTATTGTGATTAACTGTTCTCTTCAATTTCAATGAGAAGTTTGTTAATATCACTTTGGATGAGCATCGTAATCCCTATTTAGGTAGGTACGTTGCTATGTAGCGTAGTAATGTAGATAATAAATTTCTTGCAAAGCAACTGGGAGGCCCGTGCAAAAGTTTCGCGAATGATATACAATGTATAGCGATGTTGGTGATTTGTAAGACGATGAACGAAGAGCCGCCTCATTTGTAGCAAATGTTTATTTGTCAACTGAAACAGGTACGCAGAAAAAACACGTACCATGTCTTACGGAACAATTAGCAATGAATAAATGTTTCCCTAACAGAAAATAAAATATCTGAAAAGCTCCTTACTCTAGAAAACACACACAGTTTACGAATATCTCTGTGATATGTGGTACTGCTATCTAGCGTTATGTGATCTCATCTCATAGACGCCAGCGAAGCCTAGCAGCTTATCTCTGAACTATCGCATACCCACGATCTTGATTTGTCAAAATTTTACCAGTTACGGTTTGAATATCGAAAAAAAAAATCCTTTAATTAATGATGTTACCAAAGCGGAGAACTTAATCGTCAAAACTATACCTCATTAATCGATTTCGGTTAAATATAAAGGGAGAAAGATGGCTCGTCACAAAAAATCAACTTTTAGGAATAATACATATGAAGATAAACAAGGAGACAACAACCAGATTTTGTTGACCAAAACCCAAATGGTACTGAAGGAGGAAAAGTAATAAACGAGTACTAAATTTTACGACATCGACATTCCAACAGGAATGGAACCATAGGATACTGTTCATTCAAAATAGACCAGATGGCATATGGCTGCTTCGTGGGTAGAGGTCCCTGATTGCCTCTCATAACTAGAGATGGGTAGGTCCGGATGGATGCAGTTCCGCGGACCCGTATCACTTGCGCTAGGGATGGATGTACATCCGAAAGCTTGTCGGATCTGCTTCCAGCCGGACCTGTAACAGCGCCACAGTTCTCGCGTGGCCGGAGGTTGAACCACGGCCGGACCTGCAACGCGGAGCTGGAATGCAATTTTTCATTACAGTTTCGATTTGAAATCTATGTTTTGAAGAGTTTAATGTCATTTACTGTACGATTCGATTACAGTTCTGTTTAAAGATGAGATTATAAATGAAAAACTATTTCTTAATGTCTGACTGCTAGTAGATAATTACAATAATTATTAATGTCAATGGGTAGCTAAAACCCGGTAGTACTTTATTGGTCGGGTTCATGCTTCTAAGGTGAGGAATGTTTTACGTGCTAAATAAGAATGGACTTATAATTTAACTTGTAATTTTAATGCGTTGTAGTATTATTAAACTTTTAACGTTCAGTTTGATTAATCACAAAGTCTCTAGAATTTTTAACTTTCTGAATTCTGATGGCTTAAGGACAAATCAGATAATACATTTAACATCTCTTTATTGCAGAAACATGGTTCGTAGAGTTTCCAAGGAACATTATACATATCTATACTAATATTATAAAGCGAAAACCGAGCGTGGCGGTGTAACGGATAGCGTTCTCGCCTCGCATTCGGGAGGACGGCGGTTCGATCCCCGTCCGGGCATCCAGATTTGGGTTTTCCATGGTTTCCCAAATCACTCCAGGCAAATGCCGGGATGCTTCCTTCAAAAGGCCATGGCCGAATTCCTTCCCATTCCTTGCCCCCATCCTTGCCCCCCATCCTTTCCCGTCTCTAAAGACCTCGATGTTGAGAGACGTAAATACAATAAAAAAAAAAATAAAGCGAAAGTAACTCTGTCTGTATTTTTGTTACGTTCCTTGGGCTAAACGGATACTCCGATCTTGATGAAATTTGACAGGAAGATGCTGTTGACATTAGGATCGAGATGGGATACTATATTATGTATAAATAATAACATATTGTCATTAAATTATGAAAACTATCTCAACTGTAAAAGACAAACGCATAATATATATGTATATTTGTAATGCGCACCTATATCTGGCAATGTTAGGGTGGCGTATTGGTAACGAGTTTGCTTCTTATCCATCCTTCAGTGTTGCTCCGGGATCTAATCCCATTGGGTACAATTATTTTTATGAATTGTTTTTCATAGTTTGAGCCAAGCCTAGGATTTTATAGTAAGGATATCATGTTCTGGCAAATCTTTGGCGGTAGAAAGCGTTAACTTTATTCACGGTATACTAGTTCCACAGGTAGTTTTTGTGTGATCTAAACTAATAATATTGTGTATGTTAAAGTGAGTCTCCATCTTTTTTTTTACGTTTTGATGAATATATGTGTATACCGATGACAAGGAAATACTTTGTATATTTGGGAACGAAATAGGATGCTTTTTCCGATATGAATAACAGTTTTAGTCATGAGACAGGTTCGAAGGTAGAATGGTATATCGATTGCGTTCCCGTCATATTATGCCGACTCAGTGTTGTTTGGGACATCTTAGATAATTTTTAGCTTTGTATATGCAATTCTAGCAATCAAATTCTAAATCCACGCGTACGAAGTTGCGGTTAACAGCTAGTAATATATATAAATGATTATGTGACATTATTGCGAGCTACTCTGCTGGCCGCTTTTACAGAAATATTTTATAATCCAGCCGTTTCTAGAACGTCTAACAATGGCTCAAACAATCGGTTATTATTACTAAGAATTAAATCTTGCTTAAAAATACTTTCAACTAAATTGGAAATAATTTTAAATAAAATTACAAAGAAATTAAAAAGTTTCTGAAATTGCACAAAATAAAATAAAGATTTTGAAAGCACCAAAAACACTTTATGGTAGCTGGCAAAACATAAATATTACTGTTTGATTAAAATGCATTGTATCGCACTCGATTTAGCATTCACGACAACGTTTTATTCACTCAATCAAAACAGTTTCACATAGTATACAGAGCAAAACACTATACATAATATAAGAACAAATCTCACGTAATTTCTCGCTCACAATTTAAAATAAGTTATACTTGCAATTTTGTTTTTTGTTCATTTATAATAAACTGTTTCTTAAGCTGGTATATTGTGGAAAGGCAATATTTATCTAAAAATGTTGACTCTTGAATAATTTAATTTTTAGTAAAAAAAAAAAAAAAAAAAAAAAAAAACTAACAGTTAACAAAGACTTTCGATTTTTTTTAGTAGTACTTAAACATTATTAAGAAATGATTTCATTTTATTCTTATAGAAGCCCACAGAAATTTTACTTTTATCATTATCAAGTCTGATTATGCTGTGATTTTCTAATATTACGTACAATTGTGAGTTTCAGACAAAAATAAAACAAAATTATCAGAATTAATATTCTTTCATTTCATAAATTAATGGATAAACACGATATAACTCATACTGCAGTTCTCCTTGGTAGGATTTGTATCCACCATACGCTCGATTGTAGAGCCGGACCCACACAGATCCGCCGGACACGTATTTGGATGTAGGTCCGTACACATCCAGTTCCGCCATACACTCCGCGCGCTCGATTGTAGAACCGGACCCATACAGTTCCGCCGGACACGTAACTGGATGTAGGTCCGCACAGATCCAGTTCCGCCATTCACTCCGCCCGCCCGATTGTAGAGCCGGACCCATACAGGTCCGCGGACACGGAACCTGGATGCAGGTCCGCAGCGCTGGATGTACATCCGGACCCGACTCCTTTAAAATCTCGGACCTGCCCATCTCTACTCATAACTGCCTTTTGACTTGCGAGAATCGAGAAGGTAGTACCTGTTAGGTGCGGATACAGTTAAAGTGTTGTAAGGACATACATTACTTTAGACAGGAAATATGATTGTAAAGATAAATTTATTTTATTGTGTATGATAGCTGTCGTAAGTATAAATACTAATAGTACTGTGTTTGAAGATCCTTGACAGAGAAGGAGTAAGACAAGCTGCGGGAGACCCTCTACCGACGTATAATTATAAAACAGAAGAAGAGAAAGAGGGATGATGCGAGAGATGAGTCGAAAAAAGAGGTGGGTCGAACTTGGAGCTTCAAGCTGTTAAAAGGGACGGATATAAGAAATACTACAAGCGCTACGGCCAAGAAAAATTGTATAGTTGTGTTTAAATATATGTTGAGTGCAGTCCAATGTATGTACAGTTTTAAAACAAATGTTTTTTCAAGTGAACGTCGGTGTGATTAATATTGAGATGAAGAGCGTGCTGTGATAAACGAGAGTAAAGTTGGAGTATATTCTTTCTTACAATTAGAAAGGAATACAGCTAATAAAAGTATAACAGAAGAGCCTAGGTTAGTCACAGATGCTCGGTTTGCAGTACCAGTTTATGTTCAATTAGCGGAAGTAAGTAAAGCTGGTCGTTGAAAACGGTCTTCTAGCAGAACATTGCCGTTATAGTGTTATTACCGCAATCAGGTTAATGAGCTATCGGGTGTAATCCAACATGTCCACTGCGCCGATACGTATGTGATCTTGTTAATTACAATGTTCACTTGTTAAGTGTTGGTAGCAGTAACTTGCGGACATGAACTGCGTTTGCCATGCAACCTCCCTAATAAACAAGCTCGCGTAGCCTGCTGTAATTTTATCGATTACATGGACCATGTTACAACCCGATAACTCAACAGATTAAAATTTAACGATACCCCATCGTAATTTACCTATGAAGACACTGTGCTGGAAATAACGTTTCGGGATTATCTTTACTGCCTTTCATATTACTCCGAATGTCCGTGAGTTTTACTCGAATTTGAGGCTTAGTATATGTAAAGAACTTCTTTTCGTCAATTGTTGTTTAGACTCAGAGCTACTATCGCCACTTCTCTTAAATCTCAGCATGAATGATAATTAAAGCTGTCTCTTTTGATGCCAGCTTCTCTACAGACAATGAATTTGCTGCGGGAGCAGTAATATTTCATATCAACAATTCTCACCAGACAGTTATAACTCCACTATTCAGGAGCCGTAAAACTGAAGATTAATTTTTATTTTTACTGCGTCGTTTCTGTGCAAGACAATAGACTGATTCTTATGACGCTGCTGTTATGAGTCTGGAGGTATTTTTAGAGCGAAACTTTTCTTGGCGAGTTAGACGGGAAGTGATTTTATCTAGCAGCCTTACGGAAACGAGTGACGGAAGCGATATCACATGTTGAAAGTTGTCACAGGGTAGATTAACTTACTTCACGTCTGAACAGAAAAGCAGATACGTTTCAATGAAAATAGATTACTCATGCGGTGATGTTTTCATTCTTCTTCTTTCCGACGAGGCTTTCAATTTTCCTTCTTCATTTCACTATGTTTCTTCCGTTTCTTTTCAGAACACTTCGGGTTTCATTCCTTTTCTGCCTAAATACCTCTCTTTCCATAATTTCGTCTTATTTCTTTCCAAATCTTTCTTGACCCCTTGAACCCAGGTTGTTACTGATCCCCCCCCCCCCCACATGGAAACTGAATACCTTTTTTTGTTAATCTGTTATCATTCATTTCATGTCCAAAAAAAACCAGCAATCTCCTTTTTCTTATTGATTCTGTTATACTCTTACTTCTTAATTTCCGTATTACTGTTGTTTTAATTGGACCCAATATTTTACTCATGATTCTTCTTTATAGTAGCTAATACTAATTTATCTCATCTACAGTTCAGTAACAGGCGTTCACTCGCGTATAGACAGTCTGGTTTCATGACAGAGTTGTAGTGTCTTATTTTAAGTGTTTTAAGATCAGCCGTTTTTGTTATAAAAAATCTTAGTGATGCCATTAGCTCTTTCCATGCTGTGTATCCTTTCTTATATGGCAATTTTTCTTGAATTATTTCCCCCAGATATTTAAATTTATTTACTTTCTCTTTTCGTTCAACATCTGTCATTAGAAACCACAGAAGAAAGTGATGTAATAGAACTGGCAAAAAGGCTGATGAACTCAGTAAAAAGTGACCATACGGAATACCATATTATAGACGGTACTAATCACTTTTTAAGAGATAAAGAAGGGAAGGTAGTTCAAATAATAAACGATTGTTTGCAGATGACGTAATGTTATATAATAGGATCAAAACGGTAGAACACTGTAAACCGTTGCAGGGTGATCTAATAGATGTGATATCTAGCTGGGTGAGTCAACATGGGATGAAGATGAATGCAAAGAAAAGCCAGTTTATTAGGTATACAGATAAAAAGCTAAAGGTTTATTATGATTATAAAGTGGGGAAAAATTGCTTGCTGAAGACTCGAAATTTAAATACCTTGGCATAACATTTAATAGCAAACTTAACTGGGTAGGACACATTTAACAGGTATAGTAGGAAAATGGTTCGGATTCATTCAGCTGTTGAAAACAGTGATGATGGGATTTACTTAGTGTTGCAAAAAAACGTTTTTTTTCAGACTTGAAAAATAACATGTTTTTTTCCCCTGGGAACTGTTTTTTTCATAACTACTAAATTTCAAATTTTTAAGACATTTATCGTTTAATATGACTGTTTTATAGTTTATACTAAGTACTTATCTTAATTTTTAAATCTAATATATTTTTCTGATTCAGCAGAAAAATAATTACGAAAACGTTGGCAACATTGACTGAAGTTTTCTTTTACGAATGGGGACTTCCCAAAAAGGCTAGGTTGCGTGAGAAAGAATTCGCGTTCCCCGTTATTTGGATTGATACTCGCTATTTGAACTAGTGCTGCCAGGTCCTACAAATTTATCTGTAGACCTACTTATCTTTTTTGCCTCTTTTTATTACTTATTGTGCTTTCCTTATATTCGCATAATTGTTGAACTCACATAGTCATACTGAGTCATTGTCAGTAATTATGAATAATTTCCTTGCAACCGTTGGCGTAAACCAACTATTGAAATCAAATAAATCTCCTATTTTGTACGTTAATGGATTTAAATTCAAATTTAAAAGACTGTAATACAGAACTATCGGCGCAGTCTTTATGCACAGTTTGTACTTTGCTCACAATTTAAAATTGCAATCTCAAAAGCTTTGCATACAATACAACCAGTAAAAGAACATGTAACTATTTCTGAAGTTATGGATCTAGAGGAGACAGAAGAAGAAACAGAAAATTCCGACTCCGACCGAACTAGTGTTTGTAGTACTGATACTAGTGAATGTGGTACCGACATAGAGGATGGATATAAATTTATGTTACCTGTATAGAAACATTTATGAATCATTATGTAAGACATTATATGATTTAGTAAGATTTAAAACACACATGTAAAATGTAAGTTCCATAAATAAAATTATAATTTATTAAATATATTCTTTTCTAAAAAAAAAACAACCAAAAAAAGAAACAAATTTAGAAAAAAAAAACAAGGGTGCTAAGTGTTTTCATGTTTTTTTTTCACAAATCTGAAAAAAAAAATTTTAAAAAAAATTTGCAACACTTGATGTACTAGAGAAGAGAAATGGAGTACAAAACTTTGGTCAGACCACTGCTGGAATATGTTGGTGCAGTAAGGGACCTACATTTTTGGAATCAAATACAGGAGTTGGAGCGGGTGGAGAGGAGGTCTGCTATATTTGTCTTTGGAAATTACAGCAAAACACAGTCGGTAACTGATATGATAAATGAGCTGGGATGGGATTCATTGGAGGGTATAAGGAGAGTCAAGGGAGTGTACAAGGCGTATATTGGTGATGAGGCATGGAAAGATATTGTTGGAAGAACTAAGAGACATGCATGTAAGGGTAAAGCTGGCACTTCATTTCAGGCATAAAGTTGTGGAAGAATTTTCTTCCGTCGGGATGGGTGTAAAGGATTTGAATCAATTACGAGTGCAATGATGAATAATATACCAAAAATTCAAAATTTAAAATTCAAAATAGTAGAGGGCAAAAGTAGGTGGTAAGGAGAAAAGAGAAAGATGGGCGTGTTGGGAGATTGCCACCGGAACGTGCGCTCCGTCGTATCAATTATTGTTATCTGTGCCTATAAAACGCAAGTCTTGGTCATGATGTAACCCTGTCACGCGGTGACATTACATTATGACGTCGCGCTATGACGTCACGCTTTTCGCCTTCGTTGCTCAACTTACGACCAGAGGTGTTGTTCTAGGTTATGCACGTTATCTAATAACAGTTCTATTTAGCTAAGCATATTACTTCGTTTTAACGAAAGTAGTTCCACACTGATCGCGATCAACACAGCATAGACTACAATTAAAACTAGTATTACGTGGAATGACGTATGTTATTAAGATTTAATTTTAATTTCCTTTGTTTTTACTGATGCCATATTTCAGCCGCATGTAAGTGTGTCAGTCATTGAAACGTTGTTACCAATCTGAATCGCGAATATCAAAAAATGAAGATGTAACAAGTTTATATCGCGATGTATTAATATGCGTGTAATTGAAGTATTGTTTTTCTTACTGCCATTTTAGCATAGTTTGTGATTATATTGAAATGCAACCTGGACCAGGATGTCTACTGACAGATTTTGATACAGCGCAAGGCAGAAGCAATTACATTGAGCATTATTTTGTAACAATTCTATTTAGTTAAGCAACTGAAAATAAAGGAAATGCCAGAACATTGAAAGAAAAGTATGTATTTCGTTTAAATCGGCATATTAATTACTATTTTTTACTGAAATTATTACTTGATTTGAATTAAATTAGTTCCAAATTGATCGCTATCTATGCGTGGTACACCACAATTGAAACTAATATTACATGGTTTAGCGTAAGTTGTTAAGATTTATTTTTAGTATCCTTCGTATTCACTGGGGTCATTATTTCAGCCGCATGTAAGCAGTGTCAGCCGTTAAAACATCGATCTTCATCACAGATAAATAGAAAGAAAGATGTAAAAATACGTGAAGATTATGGATCAAGTTTGTGTCGCAATGTGTGATGAGATTGGCATGTGATACAGGTAATATACTGGTATTAATTGTCATGTGATTGAGGCTTTGATTTTCTAGCGGTAATATTAGCGGAAATTATGGTTAGCCTGAAATGCAACCTGGACCAAGTGATTTTTGACGGGCGTTGAGGCTAGTTATTAGATGATGCGTGTGCATCACCTTCAGTCTGCCAGGGATGCGGCAGCTCCGGCTGACTGTCGCCTTCCTCCCTGGGCGAGGGCAGCAGCAGTAGCACTGTGACCAGCCCCGTCGCCACCAGCAGCAGCACCACAGCGCTCAGCACCTGCGCGCCCCGCCCCCAGTCTCCAGGGTGCCACCACTTGCTGGGCGACCCGCCACCTGCAGCAACAGACAGACAGCTGAGCCATGTACTACAGTACACAGGAAAATACTCAAATATCATTGCTGTTAATAACATAACACCTTATCAACGGACAAATCAGTTAACAGTACATTTTTATTTATTTACTTTTAAATATGGAATAACTCTCAAGAAAAAGAAAAAATGCATAAAAATATTTGCATATTACTTGGAGGCAATTTTGTACAGTTTTGATGACTGAATGTTCCTTAACAGAAAATCTGTCTAAGTAAAATTGTAGTTGATCTGATTGTATAGGAAAACTAGAGAACCATCTTCAGAGTAAGAGAATCTTAACGAGTAAGGAAGATATATTATTTTCGGTTCATATGTTTAGTAAATGACTTTGTTGTCTGTTTACCCTTTCAAAGAAAAAGGAGATTTTTTTTTTTTTTTTTTGTAGAAACCTTGGCAAATGGTGAAGAACTTCAATAAAACAGACAAATAATGCAATTTTATTTTATTTATATATTACGCAAAGAAAAAAAGAAGCTGTTATCCAGTTTGAGAAGTCTTGTCAAAGCAGGAGTAATAAAAATAATAATAATAATAAGAAGAAGAAGAAAATATGGCACATCGGCTGAGAGAAACAGACAGTGATTAAGGAGCACACCTTTAAAATACAAGTAAGTCATGGTCCCGTGTTAGAATCCCGATAGGTCCAAAAAAATTTACAGGCTTTAATTTGTTCATATGAGTACGTCACGACCACGACGTTCCATGGTTTCGTTTCCAAGTGCAGCCTTGATAGAGGCTCTTAAACTCGTCACCACGTTGTAAGACAATAATAATCTGCTGTGCTTTCGCCAATAAATAACGCGTGTAGGCAACTATAAACCTTCAACGTAAACAAGCTGGAATGTTCGTCTACATTCGATTCGAAATTTTTGTCTCTGCAGCTACCAACAACAATGGCGCATCTGTTCACCCGTCCCTACCTGGAAGAGGAATGCATCATTACAACCTTGGTCCAAGCTATTGCATCAGCAATAAAATGTGATATTTACTGCCAAAAGGACATGTGAAGCCTAATCTTCCAAGCATTGAGACATTCACATCCTCAAGTTCGTATTTGATTTCAGTTTTTTGCACACCGATATTGTTTTTGCGTTTGTTTGCATTTGCATCTAGTTCTGTATATTTAAATGAATACTCTGTACCTCATGGCTTGAACGAGTACCCAGTACTGAAATGATTAGATGACTCAGTAAACGAAAATGCTTTCCTTCGCAGGAAAGCTTAAATTAGAAAATTGTTAACTTTCATGAGAGAAGGACAAAATGCTGCACTTTTTTAAATTATTATTAATTTTTAATTGCGATGGAGCTAACGCTCCGGTGTGAATTCCCCTAGTTAACTAATTACATATTAAATCTTCTGTAATAATTGGAATGTTAAATTCCTCCCCCATTTACTTTTCAGATTTACAAATTTTTATTTTTAATTCCTTAAGCGTTTTTGGTAAATTATTCATCACTTCACTTGTGATAAACGTGAAGATAACGGAAAGAAGGTGACCTGAGCGTCGAGGAATATCATGGCTGCAGAACCTTATGAGACTGGTTAAACAAAAGCACAGTTTTCCTCCAAGCAACAGTGTGCAGTGTGAAAATTAATGTGTTGATCGATATTCTACAACAGCGGATTGCATTATACGAAGGCTAGTGCGTTTACCGAGCGTTGCAGGTGAACGGTAATGCTCTGGCCCCGCATTCGAGAGGACGAAGGTTTGAATCCCGTCCGGCCATCCAGATTTCGGTTTACCATAGTTTCTCTACATCGATCCAGGAGAGTGCCGGAATAGTTACTTAAAAAAGCCATGGCCGAATTCCGTTCCTTGTCTACAGTTCATTCCCGCTTATAATGATGTTGACGTCAATGAGGCTTAAAGCTATAAAGAAAAGAAAATGGGGGAGTGTTTTTATTCTCCTATCGTTGCGCTCGGTTCATTTAGCGCTTACTGACTACCCTGATGTGCTACCCGAAAGATTCGTTATGCTGAATTTTATGTTCATGTTAATACGATTCCCGGCAGCCGCGTTGCTCAGGCGCTAGAGCGCCAGACTGCGGCCCGGAAAACCGGGATTCGATCCCCCACGAAGCCGGAGCGGCTCCCCAGGCTAGTGCCAATCGTTGTACAGGGAGCTCCGTGAATCCTACGGGATGTGGCAGGAGCCGTCAGAACCCCGTGACCTTTTTATTATCTACGGATCCCTTAGGAATAAGTCAGCGTGACTGGTTCTTGACTTACGTGGTGCTGCGATGAATTATGCAAAAATGGAGGTCGCCCATCAATGCTATATAGCAGATAGGGTTGGAGGTTTTTGTCTTAAGTCAGTTCCTCCCTCGGTCATTATGGACACCACAGGGCAAGCATACTCGAATACCGGTCTGATCAGAAGGCAGCACATGGCTTCCACCAGCTAAAGCGCCAATCAAGTGGGTGTAGTCGAGCGCTGAATCGTTGCCTGAAGCCCTAGGTGTGCGCTCGCCAAGTCAACTTGAGGTAGAGAATATTGGAATTGTCTTACATCGCAGTTGAGGTTCGGGCAGTTGTTGTCAACGCCGCCCTCGGCATTACGGTCTGTGCTTTGGCGGAGCACATGGATATCCACCACCGCCTGGCCCAGGCTTCGGTCTGTTGCAGGGCTTCTTGTAGTCGCCGCGTTGCGATATCTCTGCAACGGCTCGATGTGGTGCTTTGGCGGTATATTGACTGCCCGACTATCTTTTAAAATGTATCAGTCAGCAGATGATTTATGGAATTTATTTGTGAACGGTAATTTGTCGGACAAGGTGATTCTATTCCCACCTCCAAGAGACTACACGCCACACGCCAATCATTCAGTTGTGCAGTTTTTTGAGACGACACTTGAACAACAGCATGACACTAACAACGTTCCTTTTAATAACAGTAAACATCAAAAGAATTTTTTTTCCCCCTCAACGAAAGCTTTTTGCCTCCTTTCAGATTTCCCACGAGGAGTCAAATTACGATTGATTCGCTTTCATTGTTATTTGTTCTCAAATGATAGTTTAATAGTTACATTTATAAGTGCTTGACAGTCATTGTTAGGGTTACAAATAATTTGACTAGAAAACAATAGTCTTGTCTCCAATCTGACAAAGTAGTATAAAAGGCTTTACTTAGATGTTATATTTAAGCCATTTTTAAAAGTTTATTTTACATTTCATAATGGAACTGTTTATATATTACCTCTTTTGCTGGTACAGTTATTATGATCTTTTCTTATTCAATGGATCAGACAGAATTTTGGTCGACGGAAAAAGAAAAAATTTGACTTCTGCTTATTTAAATTCTAATGTGTAGTATGGGTTATAAGTAAAACATTCCGGTATAGAGTCTTCAATGTTTATACGCAGGGCTACTATGAGCTGCAGTTAGAGCCTAGTGATACACTCTGACATGTCTACATCGGAACGTATTGTGCTCGTTTCATTTGGTGGAATTATTTATGAGACGTTAATTAGGATTAAAAACAATCCCTAATTAATTCCACCATCCAGCATTGAGCTTTAGAAACATATATCGGAATAAAAAATTTCATTCAATTTATCAAAAAATTAATTATCCGTATAATTACGATTTGAATTACAGTATCCTCACCCCTCTTCATGAATTGTAGGTAAATCAACAGTAAAAAAGTAAAACCTATTTAATCAAGTGATATGAAACGCTGGAGATTATATTTGTACCTCATAAATAATGTTTTTGAACTACGAAGAAAGTAGAAACATTGTAAAATGAATAAGTTTAATTTTACACTTGCTAACTATAGTAGAAATTTCATGAAATATTTTCAATATAATTATACAAAAATACTAATACACCTTTTTTTGGTAATACACAGATTTAGATCGGTGAAGGTACGATATTCCTACGATTCTAAGCAAAATTTAAGAGAAATGTACGTGTTAAAACGTAATTAAGAAGACAATCTGAGTTAACAGATACAAAAATTACTTCTGAGCAAATTGAAATTAAATGCTTGCATGATCATAATGATCTTAACAATAAAGTTATGTAATTAATTCATATTTTGACCCATTTCTGTTTCAACTTAGATACCGAAAAATTCATGAGGAATTTTCCAGTTCTCTTTCTTCGATTGTAAATCATTGGCTTCGTATGACTAACGTCATAAATTCGCTGCATCTGCTATTTTTTTTTTACTCTTTTGCAGGTTTAATTTTTGTAATACCTTTGTGAACATTGTGGACTAGTAGCTCATACCGAACTCGAAAAATTATTTACTTATTTATTCTAAAATATGGTTCTTATAATCAATATTACATTGTTTCAAGCAGTATCTCCAATCAAAGGTAAAGTTTATTTTGCTCTTTGGAAGACACATATTCATTCCAAACTGTTGCGGTATTTCATATAAAGAGGTTTTTTAGTGAACAATACTCATATTTTCATACAAATATTTTGGCACTAGCTACGGAGATGATATACAGTGTGTTATATAATCTTAAACTTAAACGGCCATTGAATAGATTCGATTCTAACAAGTAATATCTTTAGATTTCTAACATTCTACTTTTTCGATTGTTTTAAGTTTTATGTTATTTTTTTCAAACATTTAACCTGAAATAACGTGTTTTAGTACATTATTATTTTCTGAAATCCTCAATACTTTGCTTTTTTTTTTCACGGCCAATTACTTTGTCAAAATGTATGAAGCAAAAATAAATTTCTAACGTAAACCCTTCTTTTTCCCTTCAGATAGAGAATGCACACAGAATGTTACTTTTGTAAATACGCTTTGGCATTCTAAAATGGACTTTTCAGTCAATGCATGAATTAACTCAACCAAATTTGTTTCATATATTTAAAATATATTTGTCACAACGTAATTCTCACCTTCCAGTTTTCTCATTTCCTTTGAGCCATTAGAGGCGGGATGGATTGGGGACAAGGAACGCGAAGGAATTCGGCCATGGCCTTTTTGAAGGAAGCATCCCGGCATTCGCCTGGAGTGATTTGGTGAAACCATGGAAAACCCAAATCTGGATGCCCGGACGGGGATTCGAACCCGCGTCCTCCCGAATACGAGGCCAGAACGTTAACTGTACACCCACCACGCTCGGTATGAATAAATTCTATATTCTGTTATGAAATTATTATCCTTTGTTTTTGCCTGATTTTTAATCACATCATCCTTGCTTGTTGCTTTACGTTTTATTTTAGATTAGTTTGTTAATTCGTCATCAAGCATTAGACATAACCCTGCAACATTTAAGCTCGATTTTATACTATAATTTCATAGGTTTTGCTCTTAATTTTTTGTTTTTGTTTTTTTAGCTTCTTCGAGTTGCATTGCTCTGCGTCTCAAGGCGGATTGATCCCTTCTGTTAAGACAGGACAGCCAGGTCCTCTGCATTGTATGATTCCGACGAATACCGTTAGTCTGTTGTTTTGAGTAATGAATACGAGCGCATATAACGATGAAGGAAGGGATAGGGGGATCGCCAGCCGCGGCGCATTCAGGCCTCCTCTTCCGAAAGATACCAGATGGGACACTAAATCTTATGTCCCTTCCGACGGACGAATCATAAACATTACTGCGCTTTAGGATTTGATCCAGGCGTTCGCTACACAATTTGATAAATAACTGTTCTCCATCTTCTCTTCTACCCCATCGAGTGTGGTGGTAATGCTCTGGCCTCGCAATACGGAAGTCGCGGGTTCGAATTCCCGTCCGATCTTCCAGATTTGGTTTTCCACGGTTTCCCCAAATCAATCCAGGTGAATACCGGGATGGTTCCTTTAAAAGGCCATGAATTCCTTCTCATTTCTTGCCCCAAGTCTTTTCACACTTCTAATCAACTCGATATCGACGAGGTGTAAAGCCATAAGGAAAAAATCTGTCCTACTGTCCAAATTCCGAATGATCGAAATTCCTGGCACTACCTGAAAATTCAGTGGTAGGAAACGTCATTGAGACTCCGCAACCTCGGCTACCGATGCGAGGAAGGTTTATTTTCATTACAGAGCTTTTTTCTCTTTTCATATATTTATTACAGTTGATATATTTTTTTGTTTTTTGTTTCTGCCATAGTATTCCAAAGATTATACCTGATATATTTTTTTTTCATTTGACGTTGTATTCTTTGAGTTATTCAGTAGAACGTCGATAATCGAAGAAATTGGGACCAAGAGTGGTTTGGATTTTCGATTAGTTCGGATACAAAATATAGTGCAGTATTGTTTTGTGAGTTTGAAACAATACTGTATTAAAATTAATTCGCCTTTAATATTACATTGGATATTTTATAATTTTACATACTAACAGCAAAAGAAGTCAACACTAAAAAAAACACCCGTACACCAAAACGGGACTGACTTTCACCTGTCACGTCTATAGCCGGATTACTATTGCCTCCTAAACTATTCTAGTTTAATTGTTTTGTTTTACAAATATTCATGTTGAAAACTTTCAAAACATTAACCAAGGCGCAGGACAGAAACTGAGGGTTTCAGATTTCTAAGAAACTCAAAGATATCAATTCTCTGAAAGACTGTTGAAATTAAGCATGTAATTGCTGTCATGTCGCGGTTTCAACAAACATTTAACATCAAAGCCAGCATCTGACTCATCACGAGGATACTGCGGCGATAATACAATAACAAAACGCCAGGTGCTATAGGGGTTAATACCATTGTATCTAGTTTTTCTTAGCGTAATTTCGGAACATAAAAGCAAGAAACATAAAAGCATAGAAACTAAATTGACGTTTCTGTAAAATAATGATTATTTTGTATAAAGTAAGAAAAAAGGCGTACAGTAATTGACGTTTCGGATAATTCACATTCGGATTATCGACTTTCTACTTCTATTTGGTATCAACAAAATGAAATTAAGTATCGAAAAGATAGAATTTGATTTTTGTCTATTTCTCTGCTTTGTTAACCATTTCAATCTAAATTTCAGTTTGGTTTAGAAATAATAGTCGTCATATCAATTCCCCTTTCTTAAGGAGTGTTTCTGAAGATTTTTTTCTTTTGCTTTGAAGTTACATAAAGGTGGTCTATAACCAGGAGCTATCAATATGTTCTAATGAATATCTCTGATTTATAGAATTAATTAATATCACGTGATTATTATTATTATTTTGCTTATAGCTTTAAGTCTCGTCAACATCGACGTCGATATCATTAGAGGCGGGAAAGGAATGGGGACAAGAAAGAGAAGGAATTGGGCCATGGCCTTTTGAAGTAAGTATCCCGTCATTCGCCTGGAGTGATTTGGGGAAACCATGGAAGACCCAAATCTGGATGCCCGGACGGAGATTCGAACCGGCGTCCTTCCGAATGTGAGGCCAGAGCGTTAACCACTCACCAACCACGCTCGGTTTGATGTTTATTTTCGGACGCGTTTAGCCTCTTTCGAGGTATCTTCAGCGTACTCTTTTTTCTGTAATGGGTTATCAGTGTTTTTACTTTTGTACAGAATGGTTTTTGTGTATATATAACACTAATTTTACATATATGAATCATAATTTATTTTATATTTGCGTACACATATTATCGGTTTGTGAGTTTCGTACAGAAGGTTTCGTTTACATTTCATGAATCTAGGAAACATATTCTACATGTAATTTAGAATATTTGCATGGAAATGTAAATAGTCTGATTAATATATGTAAAATTAGTATTATATGTAAACAAAAACACTAGGTACAAAAGTTTGAAACTTATAACCTATTACAGAAAAAGAGTATGTTGAAGATACCTGGACTAGAGGCG
This sequence comes from Vandiemenella viatica, assembly GCA_031002005.1. Classification (NCBI taxonomy): domain Eukaryota; kingdom Metazoa; phylum Arthropoda; class Insecta; order Orthoptera; family Morabidae; genus Vandiemenella; species Vandiemenella viatica. Next base: position 87,230,348 of record JARYHS010011408.1, read on the forward strand.
AAATGCGTCTGAAAATTAAATAACATCAAACATCAACAACAGTTGGATTGGTGTAATCATTAAATAATGTTTATTATTTGAATTAATTTTGTTTAAATTGTTATCTAATTCTTGTTTCTGTATTACGTTTTAAATGAGTGCCAGTCACTTTCGTATTTTATTCACGTGACAACATTGTTTGATCTTTCTCTCTAATGCTGAATTTTCTGCTAGTTCTCACAAGTGCCGAAAATAAAAACGGAGTCGCTGTGACAAATTGAGCGAGTGAGCACAGAAAGGCAGAGCTGAAGATGCGGCAGAAATATTTATTTCCGCCGTCAGAGCTAACAGATGGAATCGAGAAACTCTGATGCTTCGATAACAACAGAGACGCTCGGAAAGCTGCCAGCGAAACGACGGTCGAGAATGTTCTGAAAACCTCCCGGCTTAGAGTGTGTGTCCTAATGATAAATAACTTTATGTTATGTTGTAAGAAACTTATAAATTATTTATTTGTCTGTAATGTACAGTCTATAGCAGTGGTCGGCAATTGTTTTGGCTCGGGGGCCACTTTGTGAATGCGGAGGTTAGTGGAGGGACGCACCTTTTAAAACTATTTCATTCATTAGTTAACTCTGCATTTCTGAAATGGTATAAATTATAGCATAAAATCAATAAATACAAATGAAATAAAATAGTGTCAGTTTTTTCAATTTATTTATTGTGCTAATTTCAGATCATCTAAAGCTGCAAGCAAATTTAATATTTCGAATCAGTTTAATCAGACAAATGTACACCATCATTTTTTCTTGAAATAAGAAGTGATATAGCTCGTTGAGATTCTAATTACAGCCTGCAAGTTTATGTCTGTCAAACAACATCTATATTTACTCTTGTTAATCGCAAACTAGAAAAACTTTGCTCACAGTGTGATCTGACTGCCCCTGGTCTATAGAACAAGATCACATTTGTTCACTCTGTGGTTTTGCATAATGCTTGAATGTTTTAATACAGATGTATTAAAACGGAATACTCTCTATTAGTGATATGGATGTCCTTAAAACATCCCTGAAACATTGCTTTTTCATACTTGTTCATTGTCTAGATTTATGACAGCGCAGTGGAATTTATACATGATTGGCGTAAAGTGTTATATTGTACAGTTTTTACATCCGAATTACTATTTATTCCTTTCCTACACTGCTTATACCACGTGTAAAAGACAGCTTCGTGGTTTGCATTTTATAGAAATTACAAAATTTCCTTTAATTTCCTCGTGTTGAAATACTTATGAAAAGGCAATAACACGTACAAATTCACAAAAGTAAGACAGAAGCTTTGAAAGAAAGGTTAGAAAATATGTGTGCATATTCGAGTGTTCGGCTCTTTTTGAAAGATGCTAGTAATTTCTTCTAATCTTTGACAGAATAATTGTGCCTATGAAACTTGAGTTAATGAATTATTAAAATACTGATTTTACCATCAATTAATTATAAAACACAATATTAAACAACAGATATGTAGTTAGTCAGTATTTATGGATGTCCTTAAAACATCCCTGAAACATTGCTTTATCATACTTGTTCATTTTAGTCGCGAAAATTTATCAGGATTTATATATATTTTCCATGTGTTGCTAACATTTCTGCCAAACTTTACTTTCCGTGCATATGTAGAACTTCTAAACCTAGAAGCATAAAATACCCTGTTGCCTTTAGTAGACGAGAGAGGGAGAATTTAATTTATCACAATCCTATGTATAGCAATCTACAAATTCATGAAATATTATTTGAGGAGTTTTGTAGGGTATCCAGCTACTACTGTATTTACTTAAAGTTGTATTCGCCTTATCTGTGGCTTCCAGTTTTGTCTCAAAATGGAAAATTATCAGAAAGGAAGCTTTTGGGTTCTTTCTTGATGACGATAAATGTACTGTTAACCATTACAATTTAAGAACTTGCGTACTCATTCCACTCAATTAGAGCACTGCTTGCAGAGAGAAATTCACTTGCAAGCGCCCGCAGATAGGCAATCAACTGCACAGTGCTGCACACCACGCAGCGAACTTCTAGGCGTTGGTGAACTGTGTGTTAACTGCAGCTTAGTCTTACAGAGATCTAAGTAACACAAGTACTGTTTTTCAGAATGAGAGAGAATTTAACACAGAATTTAGTTTAACTAAATGGTCATCATGAAAATTTTTCAGGATGTTAGCTGTCACAATCTCATAATTTCTTTGATGGTTTATTTAGAGAATCAACAGAGTTAGAAACACAGGTTATGAACTTCGTCTGTTTCATAAAAACAAAAGCAACAGGGTAACAGTTAATCAAATTATTACTATTCTGAATGATTGGAGACCGAGTTTTATATCTGATTTGGTTATTAGCGCATACCAGTACAACATTAGAGGATCAAAATACTCAATTGCCAAGAAATAATCAATTAAAAAATCACAGTTTCTTCACAAAATTGCACATTAATCAGGAATATCCCTTTCTTTCATTTACAGATACAGTCTGTTACGAAAATTTCAGAAACCAGTATTTCATCGAAATCAAAGGAAATCTAAAGTGAAATATGATAATTTAAAAATAAATGTTCTCTTATTTTTTAGGTCACAGTGAGATTAAACGCTCGTTTCTTCGATTAATATCAGGGATTAGTTCTTCAGTGACTATCTTCATTCTTTAGTAAACTCTACCGGTTCCATTGAATATATTTTTATGAGAACCTTTTTCCATCTAGCGATACTTATATATCTATATCTTCACTTGTAGCCTTATGTATTTCCAATTCTCCCGTTTCTTTAGTAAATTAATCGACTACGATGAGGTCGCATTTAGTACATACTTACAACAAAGATGAATGGTTTACATTAACAGCGATAAGACTAAAAACTAACTGACTTTAGTGAATGATACACAAAAAAGTTGTATTGTTGGCGCCCGGCTAGTGAAAATTCTTCCACAGGCCGGAATGTTTAATTATGCGAGGCAATAAAATTCCAACCTACCGTCACACTGAAATAGAAACTACGTTCACTCGAAATTATTACGGAAATTAAATTTGAACATAAATAGCATTGATAACTAAAAAATAACTAAAATCAAACCGTTATTTTGCAAGTGAGCTCCCCATCTCATATAACTTTTCGACTTTCTTTACTCCGGGTTCAAAGAAAAAAAAAAACACACACACACAAATTAGAAGCAGAGAGGTTTAGAATTGAATTACCCAAATTAGGAAGAAAGGTACTAACTTTTGAAGTACAATGAGGCTATGACGCCTGCTTGTCTACGCATGAAATGGATATACGAGGGAGAGGTAAGAAGCCCGGTGGTAACTCTTGGATTCGGGATCGAGTGTGGTGGTGTAACGGTTAGCGTTCTGGCCTCGCATTCGGGAGGACGGCGGTTCGAATCCCCGTCCGGGCATCCAGATTTGGGTTTTCCATGGTTTCCCCAAATCACTCCAGGCGAATGCCGGGATGCTTCCTTCAAAAGGCCATGGCCGAATTCCTTCCCTTTCCTTGCCCCCCATCCTTTCCCGTCTCTAAAGACCTAGTTGTTATAGGAGACGTTAAGCAGTTAAAAAAAAAATGGATTCGGGGTTGGAATCCCTGTCCAACTTTACAGATTTTTGTTTACCTTGCTCCCTTCTCATTTCCACCTCGAATGACTTCGACGTCCAAGAAGCAAAAAAAAAAAAAAAAGGTAACCCTTGAGCCGGCTTCGGGAGAATGCGTCCTTAAATCGCCGTCTAACCATCCATATTTCCTGAAATCACATCAGGCTAATACCCATGAGTGGTTCCTTCAAAAAACACGTCGAGTTCCTTTCAGTTTCTTTTTCTCATCCTCTCCAGCCTCTAATGGCTTGGACGCCGCGACGGCATAAGGTTCTCTCTTTCTTTCTTCTTTTTTATTTTTTTTTTTAAAAAAGAGCTCAAGGCCAGCATTGAAGTAGCAGATAAATACATCTACAACAGTATCTGACATTCGTTATAAAGTTCGAATATTTAAAATTACCCCACGTATTGTTCCAAGTTACAAATAAAGCAATATTCATGCATTGTATAATAAAATATCAGTGTGGCGCTTGAGTAACCAGATTTGGTTATATGCTGTACGGCATTTAGCGTAATACATATACCAACAGAGATAACACCGTTGCTCGACTATTATGTTCATTTACATAATAGTTCCACACAATGAAATTACGTTTGAACCGGGGAGCTACGGAATAATTTGTGATCCTGAGCGTCCTGTTGCACAGAGGGGAGGATAGCAAGTAAACAGTTACGCATGGCGGTGGTAACTGTATTACCCGTATTCGCAGAATGTGTAGCGCGCCGTAATGTTGGCTGTGCAGTACTGTGGAGACACTAACAGCACTAAGCCGGGCCTGGCGCAGAGCCCGCAGATTAATTTCACTGGATTGCGGAACTTTGCGCTCCACGCAACTACTCGACAAGCCACAGCGCGCGGCTCAAAACGGCGCGGATTAACAGCGGACCGCATAATAGTCGGCGAGCAAAACAGGCCGCTAATGCGGTCAAAGGAAAGAAATTCACGCCACTGCTTTTCACAGCACGATTTCATTCGAAGAGTGCTTGGGATAATTGTTTAAGACCTGTCTCAGAAACCACAAAACTATAATATATTGACGTAACAATTATTACATCAAAGACTGTCTGTAATGATGAACTGTTTATTCCTACAGTTTCTAATTAATCAAAAAGAAAACTTTAAAAAGGCCAACAACCAAATTGTACCATCAGATATACAACAAAATTATCTTCCCTTTAAGACAGCTTATATTTATAGGCTATATATTCATTAACATTTGTGACTGAAGCCACAGATTCACTACACGAACCTGTATGACATCCTGTTCTGTTGCATGGAAGTAGCAGATTACACGAAAAACATTACCACTATTTAAAAACATCATCTGCACCAGTAAAAAAAAAAAAATCAAAGTTGTACCGACCCTGGTGCGTGAATGGAAAACCTCGGGCTTGCATTCGCTTTTCTATAGCTTTTCCTAAAATACTTCAGGCGAATTCTGGAGTTCCCTTCAAATGGAAATGGGAAAATTTGCTTCTGTTCCTGCACCCCCACCCCCGAAATATTGTTTCGACTCTAATAACCTCGCTGTAGATGAGCGGTATAGTAAAAAATACGTGTATCTTATAACAGGTTCCAAAATATTTCTTTATTGTAGAAAATATTAAAAGAATAAATAATACACTGCACGTAGCCTTAGTGGAAAGGTCATATGTCACTTATGTTATTGACTGATTTTCTTTTTTGGTATGACCGCTTTGGATCTCCCAAAGGGATAGTTGGACCTCTTAGTGGCCGAGTTGTTTCTAGTGCTCAAGTCTTCCACCCCTTTGCCTTAAGTGCTACCCTAGTGGAGTATTTGTATTTGTCTGTGAAGCGTAGGCTATAAACTGTGTTTGAAAGATGTACTTTTATTTGTGTAATGTGTAGTTTATGAGGCGGGGTCTGGGGACCATCCCAGCGTTCGCCTTGATAATAGTGGAAACCTCAATCAGCACGGCCGGTACGAGAGGGCCTGGACTCAGGCTCGTCCTGTTGAATCTCTCTAATCCACACACTGAGTCACACTGGCGGGTACTATGAATGTGATAACACTGAACTTTATATTATGGATTTGAACCAATTCAATTATCGAAAACAGCAACCTTATGACTAACAAGATATGAAACGTCAATTCGCAACTGAAATATTTCCCTTCTGCATTCAATCTGTATCTCTTGTTCTTATTAGGGATATCATTATCTTGAAAAGAATATATGTATCTTGAAATTCTGTAGTATTTTCACTGACGGTATTTTTATCGATAATCTGCCGACTTGCTTCATGGAATTTCCCAACACTGCATTTGCTGTGTTGTATCTCCTCCTACCTACCAGAGGCCGCTCCCCCCCCCCCCCCCAACTACATCCCTAATTATCTCTTGTTCTCTGATATTTGTGTTTGCTTAGAATTTTTCACTTCAACTCTGTAATCTGCTAACAAATTGACGAGTCTCGTATGTGCCTACATATATATGCCGTAATCCACTTTTCTGTTTTGTGACATTATTCTACTTAACAGATAGAAATTTTGTTTATTGCGTAATATGACGGTCAATTTATAATTAAAAACTTTCGATTCTTCTAGTTTCCTGAACCCACGTATCATTTCCATGAAGTACTCACCACCATACGTACAGTCTTAGAACGCTATTCTCAGTCGTAGGAAAATTTGATTTAAAAAAATTCATTTTTTCTTTGGCCATTGTTCTTTCTTAATTAAAAAAATCCATTATTTGCTGTGGCACATCAGCTTCATATTAATTCTGTTGTTATTGCAGCTATTTTCAACGCTCCTCAAACTCTTGCACTCTAGTTTACCTTTATTTTCACTCCTATTTGCCAATTAAATGGCAGCCTTCAAGTTCTTTCTTGCTGCAGCCTTATTCCGTGCTGAAAATTGTATTTCAATCCTTTGATTATATCATCTACCATGGCTTGCATTAGTTAAAAATAAAAACTATTAAACAAAAGCAAAGAGTAGACGATAATTTAGTTCAGCAGTCTATGATGCGCTCGAATGATCTGTCGGACTGCTTATAAATCCATGTTTGTAGCGTAGAATAAATAAGTACCTGGGTGACCGAGATGTGCTCCGCTTATTTCAATGCAGTATGCAAGATTTCATCAAAATCGTTAGACACATTTGAGAGAAATTAATTTGACCTATATAGAATAGTTGCTCATATAACAGTATTTGATAGATTAGAAACATAGGCAATATATATTACATATTCGTTGTATTTCAGACCTGTCTACATAAGAACTGCATTCGGTAAAATTTAAAATTCATGAATGCTCATAGCTCAACACTTTATTTAAATAATCACCTAATCTTATATATATATATTCAAGGATTTCACCAAAGTTATTAACTTTGTTAGATGAGTTTGATTTAAGTTAAACGTTTTTCTTGGAAGCTTCCTAGGTATTTTGAAGTGCAAAGTGCCTTGTTCTAACACGAAATGGCGTTAGAGCCATTTCTGAAATACCAGTGATACCAAATATAAGAATTACTTTTTTTTTAGTAAGACACTTATTCAAATAAAGTTGAAATGCAAAACGTTATCTACAAATGAAATTCCATTCAAATCGGAAGAGCCGTTTCCGATATACCAAATATATACAAGAATTGCTCGTATAAAGATATAAAAAATTAAATCCGAAGTCAGTGGGTAAATAAACGCTATCCAGTTAAAATTAGATGAAAATAAAATCACCAAATTATTATTTTAGCACAAGCACATTTTCATGTCAAACCATTATTAGAGTTATTATTAACTTTTTTTTTTTTTTTTCGTCGGATGGGCCCCAGAGGATCACGAGACACCGCCGAAACTTATACACAGGCATCCAGTGTGATATCATGAGGACGGGAGAGCTTGTGTTTCAGAACCCGACTTGAGAGATCCGGAGCATTTAGCCTACTGGGGGATTTTTTGTGTTGCCGTCTGTCTGCGAAACGGTAACATGTGTTCTGTTTGATAAGTGTATTTTTTGTTTATGTAATGTGTAGTTTAGGAGCTGAAGATTGGGGAACGTTCCAGCAGTCGTCTAGATTGCGCGAAACCGCCTGAAAGCAGCAATCAGGACGACCGGGACTGGAACCTCATCCCGTTGTACTTCTCAGATCCAATGTGGCGGCTCAGTTTACCTTAACCGACGTAATTTAAGTTTGGCAGGTACACCGTAAAGTTACGTCAAAATTAAAAAAAAATTAAATCAATTTCTGGTAGGAAGGCGATACTGTGATGCTGTTACTAAACAAATCTCGTTTACCTCGTCGCTTCTCAAAGGAAGACACAGGCGATGAAAAAATTATTTTACTGGGAAAGTATACTCTTTACAATAGAGTTGTTTACTATCGTCAGACAGAATTACACTGTCTGGTCTGCAGTGTTCCCTCCTCCGTCAGCAGTTATAGAGTACATAATATCACTGTATCAGCTGACTAACCATTGCCACCGAGGGGTCCAGCAAGCAGTTAACCACTGTGCGCCAGGCCAAAGGCTTAAAAGCGAGCTACTGGGACGCAGTTAGTCGGCCGACTGCCTTTCAAAAGAGGAGCTGAAGCCTTTCTAGCCCCGCTAAAAAAGATTATTGATCCTTGCAGATATAGACGTTGGCACCGGTAGTAGAGGTTTTAAAGTTATTCAGACCCAACTTCAAAGAAAAACAGTGCACCCGAATGATGCTGAAAACCAGATAAGTACATGTGGTGAATTTTAATAAATAAAAATTCCAACGACAAACAACTGTTGTGATAAATGTTATATTTCATTCCCCAAACACGTTTCACATGTGCAGCATCGTCAGTGACTGTAAATGTATGTTTCTATATGTGTATCATTAAAATTATTATACGTAGCACAAATCATTACTCTCTCTCTCTCTCTCTCTCTGCAGTCACAGATATACTACAGTCGTCACATGCCGCTCTGGAACAGCAGTTTATTCACTTATGGGTTCATCTCTGTAAAGAAAATATGTCAAGACCATTTATAATTAAATTATAACGAATGTAAATAATGCTATGAAGTAATTAATTCAACATAATCTACTTACCGTATAACGCCTAGAGATCCTTTTACATAATTGACATTATTGGCAAGGACTGAGCCTTTGATTTGTTCCATTTTCTTTAGAAAAATTAAAGTAGTGTTTCGACAGAAAAAAAACGCTTTTTGAATAATTTACTTGCGAATGGTATATTTCACTGAACTTAATAATGGACTTAGAATTTGTTTTCATACTAATTATCATACATGCCCTGCAAACCTCTACTTGTACCTGTAGGTATATACACGATGTTAAGGATTACTACAGAACAACGATATGAAGTAAATAATTTTATTTATAATTCATAAAAGACGACTTTCTCGATATGGAGATTTAAGTAAGTGAGGTTGTGAATAAATTCAAGCAAAACCTTAAGGCTTTATTCCAAGACAAGAAGTAGTGTGATATTTGTACTCATGGTTCTGTAAAATGTGTTTTAGCGAATACAGAACGAGATAAATCCTACAGGAATGCAGAGCGTCCACTTTTCAATGGGAACTGACATTAATAATTTTTTAATCGAAAGCATGACATTCATCCAAGACCGCTACATAGATTTTTAACTTCAAATGGTGCAATAAAGAAGAGCTTTAGGGGAGATTAACGTGAAAGTTAAATGATTCACATTTCAAATTGAATTATTATCAAAGCAACTCTGTTATTCACGATATAGTTGGAATTTTTTAAAACACAGCTTCACTCACCAAAAATGACGCTACAACGCAACGGTGTGAATAGTGCGGAATGAACCAGACAATAGGCGCAGCAGATTACGTTAGGTATGAAGAGCAACGTGTTTTGACACAGTCGCGCCCGCCCCGTCAGCGTGCAGGCGGATGTGGAGATACCGCCGGCCTGGCGGCCAACACTTCCTGCGTTCCCTGCGAGGCCCTAAGGTCGCCGCGTCCCTTCCACGAAGTCGTTATCGCTCACCACCACGTGGCATACTGCAATCTCATCCCATATGCCAATACGTATTTAAATTCACGCAAATGCTCGAGAGAAGTCACGTTGACCGCATTCCGAACATTAAAGATTTTACAGCATTGAGTACTTTGTAACAGATGTTAGGGGCGTCCATCAATTACGTGGGGTGTTTTTCTTAAATTTTTAACAGCCATACCCTTGGTGAGATTTCGTAAGATATGGTGGGACTTCTCCCCCCCTCCCCCCCCCGTCACACCATCACGTGAGATTTACGTTTTAGTTTTAATTTTTAAATAATTAAATTTGTCATGTCCGTGTATTTTGCTTCACGTCGCTAAATAACTAAGTTTTAATACTGATGTCTTCTATGGACTACATTTTTGTCTGTGAAATAGGATGATAAAAATGATATAATAAGTTGAAGTGAGATTTTTATTGACCCCCTCGATTTAAATGATATTTGGTGAGATTTTGCAGGACCCCTCCCCCTATTTTACCTCACGCAATTAACGGACGTTCCCTTATCTTCGTCAACTAGGTAAACTTAATAACAAACTATAAATGCTAAAACGCTGAAGTCGTATTTAGTTTCAAAGCGATCATTGACTCAAATGGTCTAAAACAAGGCTGCCCAATCAATTTTGGAGATGGTCCACAATTTTGATTCTAAGCTAGCCGGCGGGCCACATAATACTAGCATATAATTACAAAAGATATTTAAAAATAACATTTAACACAGTTTAATTACAATCCAAAAGTAAAAAAAAAATATTTGAAACTTTTTTTTTAAAAAAATAATAATAAAAAAAAATTCAAAGGTTTTTGAGATAGCATATTCTAGACCGCTGTAAATTCAAATGCGCTGGCCCGCGGGCCACTTCGTGATTGCGGTTGGGCAGCCTTGGTCTAAAACAGGGGTGGCCAACCAGCGGCCCCCGAGATTCATCACACTTTTACAAAATATTTTTTTTATATTCGATTTTTAGTGTTATATATTTCTTTACAATGAGCGTTTAGTTTCATTATTATTATATTATCTATGTTTACAGGTAAGAATAATAGTAAACACAATAACAAGTCATGTTTCAATTTTTCACTCCAAAAAAATGTCTCTAGTGGGGATATATAATTTTGTATGCGTCCCGCCGAGTTATGATGCACTTCCAAAGTGGCCCGCAAGATCATTTGGGTTGGCCACCCCTGGTCTAAAAGAACCTCTACGACAACACAAGCAAATAGCGAGATCCATAACATGCGTGTCTGCGTATCTGATATGATAAACATTTGATTCAGACGAATCAGAGTGGACAAATATTGCAGTTATTACGAAAAAGGAATGAAAATTACCAATCGTGGTGGGTGAGAGGTAACGCTCGGGACTGGAATTCGGGAGGACGCTGGTTCGAATCCCGTTCGGCCAGCCATGGTTTCTTTAAATCACTCCAGGCGAATGCTGTGGCTGTTCCTTCAGAAGAATAAGGCCGAATTCCTCCCCTTTTCTAGCCCTCCCATAAGTCCTTTCTAGTCTAATATTCACCTCCACTTCGATGAGTATTAAAGGTGAAAGCCAAAAAAGTAAATGAAAATTCAACAGATATCGAAAGGATCGAGAGTACCTAAAACTAAAACATGGGTATCAAGTGATATTCAGAGAAAAGCGTTCTATTTTAATGAAATAGTAATCTTTTTTTTATCGCACGACTGTAAACATTTAACTTATGGATTTCATATCTCTTAAGTCAGTTAAAGTTCAATGTGTTTTAGGATATGATAGAATGTAGAGGTATTTAACACTTAAACAATAAACTATTTCCCACTGAAGATTTTGCCAGACCAAAAGATTCACTAGCTGCATGGAATAAAAAGTATGCCTCTTAGCAGGTATCCGCGCATAAGCACTTATAAGTACTATGAAGACTGACTGAAGCTTCTGGAGTAGATACATTGGCGTAGTGTGTTGTTTTTGTTTTTGGTCAGAGAAGGAAGAACGCACCGGATGCTGACCCACTCAGACCTACTTTCCCGAAATATAGCAAAGTGGGTGAAAAAGTTTAACGTCTTCATCCAGATTGTTGCATGTTCTACGCCGTACACAAAATCGAATTGTTTGCCTGACTGTAACCAGATGAAAACTCTGTCACCTCTAAGACACCTGATACAGTAAAACACATAAAATGACATGATCTGACTGATAATAGCAGGAAACAAATATAACTGAAATGCTCATTCTTCCACATGATTTTTCTTCCGCACTAACGAGGCAAAGTCTCATATCTTTTGACGCCGTTGCAGGTTATTTGATACTTCATTGTATCATTTCGTAAGATAATTTCACAAGTTTTCCAGGTACTCTGAATCGCAATTTCTTGCACGACATTTTAGTGAATTCAGTTAAAGAAATTTACTGTATACAATACCTTGTTTTGTTCAAATTTCAATTTACGCTCTTTACTGCAGTGGCTAGTATATGTTTTGAAGCAGAACGTGCACAGCATAGCAACGGTTCTGGATAATTCTTCGACCTTTTCAAAATGTGCGGTAATCATACGTGACGGTTATTAACAAGTAACTTCCCAGGGAGCTCAAGTCTAGAGTCTGGTCAGGATGCTCTTAGCTGATATTCGATACATTGTAGCACACATTTCCTACGTATCAGGACTATATCGGTGATCTCTCAAAGTTTTTAACTCAATTAGTTTTCAAACGGCAGCTTTGTTTTTTATACATGAAGCATCACTTTCATTCTTTAAGTTGATTAAGGAGCAGAGTATGTAATAAACAATTTATTAATAGATATCACATATTTTAAGTAAAAGGAATCCATTACGGGTGTAATAGATATGTCAGTGATCAGGGTTAGTGTAGTGTTAAGAAATATCTGCGGGACATAATTTGTGGTTGTATGCCAGAAATGGTCCTAAAACATTTTCCTCCTACGGTAACACTTTGAAAAAATATATAATAGTCTGGGATTAGTAAAGTTCTCTAGTAGCGTGACCGCGACAAAAATCTTAGGAAGATATTTCGCTTTGGAGGTCATCTGAACTTTTATTATTTTTTAATTTTATGATTTTACAATTAGTCCAAAAACCTAGGGGTGAAAATAAATCGGCTTTGCAACGTCATCATCGTCTACTTCGGCAAACAAAGCTCACTGGTTTTTGGGAGATAGTTGAGCGGGAAGCTTTGTTAGATGGATGACAGATGCTGAAGATTTACTTTGAATCGTTTCACTGATAAAGTCATGATGAATCCCAACAGGCAATGTGTTATTAGCAGCTTCAACCGTATTTCAGGGAGACTAGTTCAGTGTGTGTTTCTTTTGTAGAAGATTAGCAAAACTTTTCCGATTGAACGTATTTAGCTTCTAAGCCATTACATTATTTATTTGCCAATGGATAGCTCAGCTAGAAATTTATAACGTTTTCGGTTCAGTCTGTGGCAGTACCAATCGAAATGGCCGCTTCCAAGATTGAAGGAATAATTTGAAACGCGTGAGAGTACCACGAACTACTACAGCAGTAGCAGCGCAGTGCGGCTTGTGTGTTAATCAACGGCGAGTATACGGCGCATTTGTAGCGGTGCGGGTCTAATTGAATAGAACCACTTGCTCTCGCCAAGTCTGCGGTTGGTGTTCGGGGAGACAGCTGCTGGACTTGTTGCTTGCAGCGCACGAGCATTAGCAGCCTCTCTCGTAGCATCTGCTGTTTGCTTACTGCACGATGTAACGACCCGCTCACGCCAGCAAACAACTTGCACAAATACTGTATTTAATTGCTTGAGTGGTTTGCCAATAGAGCACTTCAATAACTAACTGTCTTCTTGCGAAATAATGTCGACAGGATGAATGTTCACAAAAAAGTGTCGAGTTGCCGATGATTATTCAGTTTAGACTAGCTAATTACTCGATTAATTTGCTCGGTTATGTTTTTAATTAGTACCAAAACCGTTATGATCCTATTTAATATTAACCACAGTAAAGCCCATTACACAGGCAGCGTTCGTGAGTAGTGACAAATTTTTAAAATGCATACTGATAACTACATCATTAGTTGTGATAGAAAAGTAGCATTCTACACAGTAAAATCACACTTAACCCCTTGCTTTTTTGCTTCTTCCACAATAGGTACTGGCAGGTACACAAAATACACATTGACTCAGACTCACAGCAAGAAAATTAACAACGCATCTCCTTCTAGCGTTACAAGGATTCCGCCCCCCCCCCCCCCCCCCGCTCACCGTTTGTATCTACTACTTGCAATTACTTTCACAAAGACCGTCAAAAAAGATAGAAATTTTTATTGTTATTAAAAACTTTTTAAGGAAACTGTAAATTCAAAACCAAATAAGGATAATTTATTAATATATTTCGTGATTACGTACGTTTCGTGCAAACTTTCTCTGACTTTTTATTAAACTTCCCCGTTTCTTACCAACTATCAAATAATTATTATGTTATTTTGCACCTGGTTCACGTAATTGCTACAGAGAAAAGGTCACTACATACATTTATAGATTTAATGACCATGAATAAACAAATAGTTACATACATTTTTAAACGAACGTCGCATTATGTTTTTAGTTTAATTTTTTTTACACATTGCCTCTTAGGTGGAATCGCACTTTTGATGATTGTAATTGCAAATAAAATCATTTTTTTTTTCGTGTAAACTTTCTCTGAGTTTTAATACACTTCCCCGTTATTTTTTCGTATGTCAGAAAAATTCTTAGGTTATATTGTCACTTGGTTCGTGTAACGTCTACAAGTAATGAACGATAAACATAGGCAGCTCTTCTCCTTATATGAATTTCTGTATCTAGTCGTAAATAAACAACAACAAAAAAACCTTATAAATTTAAATGAACGTCGCACTGCATTTTTTTTTTTTTAAATCTCTGCCTCGCCTTATTATTTTTACTTCCGGAACAAAACAATTGCCTTTCAGCTAGCATTGCAGTAATACTTTCTTTTAACATTGTGAGTGTAAATAAAATCAAATTCGATTATTTATTTGAAATTTATACTTCCTTTTAGTGATACAAGCGCAGATTAAATCAAATGCAGTTATTTATTTGAAATTTCCGGTTTGTCAAGCAGCGCTGTGGTGGCAGTCAGTGCAGGTAACACTTCGGGCATTATCGAGGCTCGTCGAAGATTGCCGAGCTACTGAGGTGAGCGCAGTCTCCAGACAACGCATTTTATTAAAGAGGATTAGGTATACGCTAATGGTGAAAATGAAACTGCCATTAAGCACTGAAAATAAGATAGGGCTGGAAAAATCATCCTCACTTACCACAGATGAAGACAGGAAGGCCAGACGAACACAAAAAAACACCACATATGAATTCATATGGCAGGTTCCCCCTGGCATATGTATCTCCTCCAACACGATGTAGATTAAAAACCGAAATATTGTGAGATATATTTGTTTTTTTGTTTTCTTGTGTTCGTCTAACTCTCCTACCTTCATCTGTGGTAGTGACGGGTTGTTTACCCTACTAGATTGTTGGTGGTTTAACTAATATGATAAATACCTAATCCACCATATAGTTCAATTTAAACCTGCTACCTAGCGTGGTGGTGTAACGGATAGCGTTCTGGCCTCGCTTTCGGGAGGACGGCGGTTCGAATCCCCGTCCGGGCATCCAGATTTGGGTTTTCCATAGTTTCCCAAATCACTCCAGGCAAATGCCGGGATGCTGCCTTAAAAAGAGGCCGAATTCCTTCCCATTCCTTTCCCCCATCCTTTCCCGTCTCTAAAGACCTCGCTGTTGAGAGACGTAAAGCAATTAAAAAAAAAAAAAGTGCTTTTTTATTTTCAAAGAATACACGAAGTCAACGATAATGGTTACATACATACATATAATTCAGAGATCACATACAACACTCCTTCCACAGACAATACAGTTCTTGGCCGTCGTAAAATGTAAACGGTGAAAACTTTGTCGAAAAAACTGTTTCTCTGTCTCGGATGTTTGCTTTAAATAAGCTACATCGAAATTTCTAGAACACTTCAAAAGATTCCGACAGATAATTCTCGAACATTAACAATACTTAAACGATGAAACATATTAAAAACAATCAGAATTAATACATAATCCTTTACAATCTATACAAAATGGTCAGAAATGAAAATGAAAGATACTTAAACATAAAATTATTCACAGAAATCATTTTAAACTGTAGAAAATTGTCCTTTAGACATCGTAACTTGCCTTAATACTTGGAATTACAAACATTTAAGCAATTCTCTTGCAAAATTCTGTTCTTAAACATATTACATGGCCTTTAAATAATTTATTTTCATAAAACAAAGTCTATATACATTGATTTACAGGAAATTGCAAAACAAACCTACCCGATCATATTCAACCAAACTCTAGCTTACTATAAGTGCTTCATAAAATACCATTCAATTCAAGTGTAGGTTTGAGGGCTGTTACACTCTCCGGTCTTATTTTAAGTATACGCTAGGAATGCAAGTCATATACGTTTAACAGCTAATGTTTTATCCTTCTCGATATTTTAGAACAGAAAAAAACATTAGAAGGTGAGAATACCTATTTCGCCGGCCTTGTGCCTACAGTGCACTAGCCGGAACTAAATACGAGAGGTGTGACGTGCTATAGACACAACGCCATAAGCTAGTTAAGTGTTATTCCATGTTGGCAAGAAATTTAAAATAACTAAGACGAATAGTGTAAAATTTTGTACGTTTCTCAACCGTCCTAGTTATTATGATCGGAGAACTTCAATTTATCTGCTGCATCAGTTTTCATGCGTTACCAACGTTCCAATCCGCAACAGTAAGGCTCTTCAGGGGGATTACCTGTCTGCTGAATCTGCAAGAGACTGATGATACACACGGGAACGCGTCTTAGTTTATAGGAAAACTTGGATCTCACAAACTGAGAAGGATTCCCACGTGTATCGTTAGTCTAGATTCAACAGGCGAATAATTCCTCCGATCACAGGATCGAATCGTTTTAATTCAGCAGAATAACCTGAATATGAAACATACTACAATTCTACCAAATTAAAACATTGTGACTCTATGATGCCTTAAAAGATTTTAGAACAGTAAGCCTATCACCAATTTTTCAGACACAGCACAAATTCTTAATTCTGTCAAAAGAACAGAATGGTAAGTGCAGGCAGTATTCAATGATCTTTTCTGACAAGTATTGGAGGCAAAGGTTTCCAACAAATATTAGACTCTGCGAGGAATAATTTGCGGTAACCAGTTAATGTCAGACAACAAGAATAACGTAACTAGAGGAGAACTAACATACACTCACTAACGTACTCTTCTCCTAGCTCTCTAGTGCACTAACTTTTGGTTTACATCTCAGCTGACGTCGTTTCATTTACATATTCTGCTGATATTTTGAAACAAAGTCTTGGAAAAACAAGGAACAGGTTTCATCAGTTGGCCGAAAACAGTCCATAATTTACTACTGTTGTTCGAGTAGCAGCGTCCAACATTTGGTGTTAGTAAACATCTTACTTTTGTGAAGGCCAGTGTTTCGCTGTTTAGTGTCATACATTTACTTTGTTAGATGCTTTGGTAAATGCTAAAAACCCTGCATTAGCTTGAAATTTCTCACGATGGTGAAACAGTTGATAACGAAGAATCTTCTCAATTTGACTGTGGTATGAATGCTAAGGAGAAACAATCAATATGTTGCAATTTTCTGTTGTTTTCTTCCTGTTATCAGGACAGAGTACACTGAGAAATTACTGAATGGCATAAAAAATTCTGGAAAAAGCATTTAGACTCAAATAAGCAAAAGCAAAACATAAGAAATAAAATTTAGCAGAAATAATATAGCAATAACAGTAGTTTAATAGACTCAGTATGTTCAGAAGTAATAAATGAATTCCGTTATTTAGGAAGTAAAATTATAGCTGATTTCCGAAACAAGAGCGATGTCAAAAGCAGAACAGCACTAGCGAAAAGAGCCTTCATGGAATAAAGAAATCTCTTATTGTCAGATTTGAATATTCAACTCAGACGGAAATATGTATGAAAGACAACAGTTTATGGAAGCGAATCATGAATTTATTATAAGAGATAGAAGGAAAATGGGAGCATTTGAAGAAATGTGGCAATACAGAATGATGCTGAAAATTAAGTGGACGCATGAAGTAGGAAACAGATACTCGTGAAATGATGAGCGAGGAAAGAAGTTTGTAGACGTGTCTCACAGAATGAAGTGAGAGGATGGTGGATCACATATTTTATAATATTTGGGATTCTTTAATTTCTTTGTGAACGGAAAAGTCGTAAGAACAGCCTGTAAAGGAAGACGAAAATTAGAATAATTGAATCAGATAATTGAAGACGTAGGCATGGTCAGATGAAGAGCTTAGGAAGAGATGGAGGATTGTATCAAACCAGCCGACGGATGTACAGGGTGTCCAGAAAAGGACTCCCTGATTTCAAAATTAAATATCTCGAAAACAAAGATCGATAGAGGAATGCAGTAAACGGTATGTTTATCGTGACAGCTGTAAGAAGTGTATACAGCAGTTTGAAATAATAGTTACAAAAACTGCTAACAGATGGCGCTGTAATCGCCATACGTAATGCCTAAATAGTGATCCGAAGCTCAGGGTAGTGCCAATGGTGAACATTTTGAAAACATTGTGATGTGATTGTTTGCAAAGATTGTTTTCATACGATTATTTCACTTATGTATGCTGATATGAGCTGTACAGCGTACAGCGTACAGCGCCATCTGTTAGCAGCTCTTGTAACTATTATATCACACTGCTGTATACACTTCTTACAGCTGTCACAATAAACATACCGTTTACTGCATTCCTCTATCGATCTTTGTTTTCGAGATATTTAATTTTGAAATCAGGGAGTCCTTTTCTGGACACCTTGTATGACAGACAGAAATTCAACTTTTCAGGCGGTATGTTGGCTTTGTAGAGTGTTTACGGAAAACCGCTTGAAAACCATGGACAGTACAGCTGGCAACAAGGTATAAAGCATCTCTTCCTTCAGGCCAATTGCTTGGCTTGTAAGAGTAAATAGTACACTAGATTGATAACACTGGGAATCATTCGGCTTATTCGTTACTAAAATTTGTTTCCTGAATTTACTTAACGTAAACAGCTTGGAATTACCGGTAATCCAGCGGGGCACAAAACAATGCCCTGGCACATATTATCTACGGGAATTCCGAAGGCGATGGCGAAAACTGTTTAAAAACATATATCACGTTTGATACTGGAGATGTAGATAAGTATTTTGATTGAAAAGGATATTGAGAAACTAACCTGAATACACGACAGCTGATTTCAGAAAATCATTGGAAGTGAAACTGCGAGTTGCTGGTTTGACGTCATAGCCCTGGCGCCACGTATCTCTTTTTTAAGTATATCAGACACTTCAGTTATGAGGACTGGAATTTTCATCCGAAAAATGCTAAGAAATTTAATGCTTAAAAGCGCTCTGGTCATTTGATTGAAATGGAAATCACTAAGAACAGAAATAACCATACAGAACGGGAACAGGTCCAGATTCCGTAAATGTTCTGGCCTAGCATGTGGGAGGACGCAGGTTCAAAACCCCTTTCAGTCATCCACATTTCGGTTTTTCCGAAATCATTCCATGCTAATACCGGGATGGATGCTTCACAAATCCATGTCCCAACTCCTCCATCCACTTCCGGCTCTAATGACCTCGACATCGACTACCCATAAAACCCTAAGTTGCTCAGAGTTCGTCCTGACGAGACTGAATTGTTTGTTTGGATATTCTGATGGTGCAAGCTGGACAGCCACGCTGACTGCTGTGGAGTTAGTCACGGGTTTTCCTGCATTAGTGGCCCCTGATTCACCGTTATATGTATAACAACAGCGGCGGCCTCTGTCCGCCATACACTCAAGATTGCTTGTAACTAACTACATAGCAAAACCACTGGACATATTACGCAGTAGTATGTATCAACTTAAAAGTACCGATGTGCAGAAAATATTTTAACTATGGATGTTATTTGGTAATACAAAAACATCTGGCAATATGCAACAAAAATAAAACATGTTTTAGATTATTGAAAAATTTCTTACACTTCTCCAAGCGTCTTTTTAATAGAATAGAATAGGCATATTTCTATGGGCAGATACCGTTGAAATAAATATTTCATGCATAACGCGTCAACATAAGATCCGTGTTTCTTAATCATCTTATGAATTATCAAAATAAACAATTTATTCGTTTACCACAATAGGCACTGAAGTTTCTGTGAACAATGGGCATATGATCAAGCGCACATTTCTGTTCGCATGGTATCAATCCACATTACTAACATAAACAACACTGGAGAAATAAGCTGAATGGATCCGGGACGGCAAACACACACAAGAATGTTGCTGAGACCACAATAATTCTGTCACACTGCCAACCTTTCTAAGGCAGTGCTACATTCTCATAAGGCCGTAACGTAGCCGGTAAGCTAACTGGGTGGTGTCACTAACCTTGGTTATGAAAAAGAGACAGTGAGAACATCTAAAAAGAGTTCTACAAGAAACAGGCTTTTGAAACTATATCAGATTTTCATGTCTGTGGATGTTGAAGATTTTCTCTTTACTCTTGGCAACAACAGGAAACGTATTTCAATTATTATTATTTTTTTTTTATGGCTTTGCGTCTATTCCATGTAGGAATCATAACATCTGAGAGAGGATTGGGGAAGGAAACGGGATCCAAATCGACCATCGCCATTTGAAGGATCCATCACAGCTACATCCTGGAGCGATTTAGGCAAACCACTAAAACCGAAATCTTGGATTGCCGAACCGGGGATCGAACATTCGTTGTCCCCGAATGCTAGGCACGAACGTTAAGAGCTCACCACCAGCCTCGATAATTGACGTGAAGTTTATTTTAGGTGTTAGCCATTACAGTTTTTTTTTGTGTCGGACGTAGTTAAGGCAGGTAAATACAGGGTGATTCAAAATAACGTGGACAAAATGACATGGTAGATCAGTCATACAATAAGAATCAAAAATCGCATAGGAACAGAGGGTCGCAACTACGATCCGGAGCCGCTACAGGGCGTCTAAAATAATATTGACACAAAGAGAAAAAACAAAACCATTACAGATCATTTCATTGATAATTACTGACTCACATGCGCCTAATGCAAGCCAAATGTTGAGCCTACAGCAGATGCTCGAAGTTTTTGCCAGATGCATCGAGACAAGCCCGGCATCTCCGTTGCATGGAACGGCGCACCTTCTCAAAGAAACCAGGTGTTTCTCGAACACATCCGGCTGCTGCAACGATTCTTTCTATCAAGTCTTCCGGCGTTTCAACAGGTGTTTCATACACCTTTTAAAAGTCTCCACAAGAAAAAATCCAAGGGAGACAGGTCTGGTGATCGTGGTGCCCATGAGATTGGTCCACCATGACCAATCCAGTATACTGGCGTTTGCGATCCTCTGTTCCTAAGCGATTTTTGATCCTTATTGTATCACAAATCTACCATGTCATTTTGTCCACGTCTTTTTGAATCACCATGTATATTTGTACCAATATTAATCATTTGTCCCTTGATAGAGCAGAGATTACCTAAGCAGCTAAAGTACATAACTGGAAAAGTGTGGGTGCCTAACACCAGCAGTATTCTTTTCTCTACAATTCCAATCACTAACGGCACGAGAGAAGAAAGAATTGGTGTAGGTATAACAAGTAGGTACTCCATAGTTTCTTCATATTATCTCATCTCACATTGTAGTTATTTACGTCGGCCAGACAAATGGTTCACAACAATTTTAAACGAATATGAAATGTTAGCATCTCCTCTTGTGCATATATTGTAATAGATTTGTCGGCCCAAGCATCTGATTAGCTCTACAACTTTGCCTTTCCGTTGTTCCTTGTTTAGAAATTCTGAGTTTTATCTTTCAGGTTTCACCTGCGTAACCGATGCTCGAACTCTGTGTTGCCTGGAACACTGTGCGGCTCGCCTCTCCTCAGGCCGGCTGGGATGCTGGATATCGAGCTGTCCTGCCGAGGCGCAGCAAACGGCATTCGTTTTTCTGGTGGAGGCTACCATATGAGGATATATATATATATATATAACCTTCGTCACTGTGTAACCATGTCTGTCACTCTGTGATTTCGTGCATCCGGTCTTCGTTGCTGGATTAACAACAGCCAGAGATATGAATGCACTGTAGAGATTTTGATCGTGATTTAATAATAGTTCTATTTAGTTAAATATCCGTGAAGAAATGAATTCCCGGAACACTTAAATTAACATATTTAATTATTAGTTGCTTATATTTATTTATATTCGTTCGATGTAGATGTTTTCGTTAAATTTTTGTCCAAAGATATGTAAGATAAAAGCTTTAGTTTTCAACCAGAAATGTTAATATAAGTTTTGATTAGCTTGTTATTTAGTTTTGGTCAAAATTACAACTGGCATTTGACGTTACAGCAGAAGGCATGAGTATTTTTTTTAATAAACAAATAATAATAATAATTTAAAATTGTTTCTGTTAATGAAATCATTTCTTCATTTCAATGAAAGTAATTCCACATTGGTCGCCCAGACCACTATTGAAACTAATATTTTAGCGTCGACCTATTACTGATGTCATTATTTCAGCAGCATGTAACTGTGTTAGCCGTTCAAACGTTGTAATAACGGCCTGAATTACGGATAACAAAAAAGAACCCGTTAAGATTTTGGATCAAGTTAAAATCGGGATTCACGATGCCATTAACATGCGATATTGCGCCATTGAAGCTTTGATTTTCAATTTAATAACAATTCCATTTTGTTAAGCAATTACGAAGAAATGACTTGCCAGAACACTACTTTCAACCCGCCATTTTCGACGGGCTTTTAGGCTAATGTAAATATATATACATATATATTCAGCTGCGATTGATTATAGAGTTGGATAGTTTCCAAAGACGCTGTTAATTAAAATTAGCAGAAATCATATCTTCAATTGGCGTCAACTATTCAAGAAGTTTTCAGTTAAAAGCAATTACGTCTGCATGCATTATTTTATGTTTGTTGTTCTGTTATAAAATCATACCACACAGTTACAGCTCCTCTGTATTATTATGTTACTGCAAAAAGGAAAAAAAGGGAAAGCTTTTGGAACTAGTTGTTAAGACAGCAGTAACTCAGATAAACATTCTAAGAAAGCCCGCTAATCAAAAGCGATGAACGTCTTCATGGAGGAGCACATAACACTGCTATTATACTGGGTTATTCAAAAACCAGGATCAGATTTTGAATTCTTATTTCTCAAAAACTATAAAAGATACACAGGAAGGTTCACTTCCAATCGCCACCGCCAAAGGCTGTTGTCTTTTTACGCCATAGGAGGAGTCGCTATGTGCGCTTTCCTCTGCATATGCACCCATCTTCGCATTTCTTGTGCCAATCGTACGTCTATTTATAACGAGTTGGCGCATCATTGAAACTACGACGGAGTGCACGCTGCTCATCAACAATAATAGATTCACATTTTGCGTCCTGTAGCAAACAAAAAATTTTCTCCCGTGGCGTTGCCATTTCCACGTAAACAGACAACAACGCCGGCGGGGTCTATAAACTTTTTGAACTTTCCTCTATCTAGTAACGCGTAGCGTGTAGGTTGTAAGAAATAAAAAATAAAAATCTTCTGCTTCTTTTTTAATAACAGTGTTTTTAGATTCTCATAGTTGTTACAACTCATTATATAGCACTGACACTGGTGCTTGAGCGTTTATCGGTTGGCTCTGGAATTCGAGAGGACGCTAACTTTTGTTTTCGTTGGTTTCCTAAAATCACTCCACCCGAAAGCGGGGATAGTTCCTTCAAAAGGTTATGCCTCAATTCCTTCCTGTTCCCTGTCCAGAATCCTCTCTCGATTCTGATGATCTTGAGGTGGACAAGTCATAATGCATTAATAGGCCTAATAATTTTAAAAATTACAGTTTTCACGTCCTGCAACTGTTCACCTGAATTGCAGATTTTTCTAATAGTAAACTCGATTACTAGTCGTCCCTAGTAGCTAGGTGCCAGCGATTCTGGCCTCGGGAATGGATTGTTTTAATCGAGTGTTGTATTGTCCTTTCACTTGTGACTATTAGTAATACCAGAGAAGACTAATATGGGTAAGTAATAAAATGAGATATACACTGAGCAACTGTAAAGCACAATGCCATTTTAATAAAAATAAAAAAGCTCGACTGTGTGATTTTAGAGAAAGTTTACAACGACTGCAAAAAATATGCTTACAATGTTTCATATTTTTCTGCATGGTCTCTCTCCTGCGGTCGCATTTTGTGCGTTCTAATTGTGTCGCTGACAGCAGAATGTTTACCGTATCATTATCCCAAACTTTACAACGAATATTTCACATACAGAAATCTCTCTGAATTTAATTTTACAGTTAAACAATCGGAGAATGTTATTTTAATGTGAATGAGGTGACGAGCTATGTTTCACATATGGCTTTTCGAGCGTGAATGCATCATTTATATTCAGCGAACATGTTGCGCTGAAAATATGGATGAAAAGCATTTATTTTTTGTGTTAGGACTGATGCGTTTTCATGGAGGGAACCATTTAAAATACACGTTAATGTGCCACCTTGTGAGGCAAGACTGTGTAACTGTTGGCTACAAAATAATTTTTATTTTGACCCACTATTTGCAATCGCTAAAATGTGTGCAAGTTACAGAAGCGTTTGTTTCAAAATAAAATCTTATCGGGTAACTGGGCGAGTGAGTCCATCGATGAAACAAGACGTTTCGGCGGTAGTTTACTCTGCCGCCATTGTCATGTGACTCAAGTCACTTTGCCGACAGAGAAACGTGTTTTATCGATGGACTCACTCGGCCAGTTACCCAAGGCTTCTATTAATATTCAACGCCGAGAAAACCTCTAGTTTTACGCGTTTGTTTCAGGTTACACATTACTAAATCAACAAAAATTAATTTAATCATAACAAAGAATCCTGCGACAGTAAACTTTACAGTGTGTTGTGAACTGCGATTCGGGATTAACTCCTGAAGCAGTATAATGGTATCCCCGTGTCCGATTCTAGACTGTTGCTATGAATGATGTTACCTCTTGTAATGTACCCTTGTATTGCTCTTTTATTTTGTAGAGAACACATGTGAGTGTTACTTTATAATACTTTTTGCTTATAATTCCTGCAACAGACCAGTACACAAGGATTTCCTTAATCACTCTTTGTCCGTTGTCTGGTTTTATTTCGATACTCACGCTGTAAATCAAATTATTATTAATCAAGTTCTTACCATATAAACTTTAAATCAACTCCTTTGTCTATATCCACATTTCAATCTCAATATTAAAAAAACCACTTTCTACTTATCTCATAATTCCTATATTTTTCTATTGAACAAACAATTATCATTTTCAAAGTCATATTCCATTTTCTTTATCAAAACCCTAAACCTTCTGCCCTCAGGCTAATATTTTCCTCTTCTTAATCCCGCCAGGATTCTTGTGGCTTCTCCATCGAGCCATTCTGTTTCATCTCTTCTCTTAAATCATGTTCTTTCCCAAAACCAATTCGTCCTCTTCCTTTCAAATCTTTTCTTCAACTCTATATTGACTGTTCTTTATTTTCCAGAGATCACATTATATTCATCTTGACATACTTTGACCTTGGAACTTAAAAATACAGAGTTAGTATATAAAATTACAATTATTAAATAAAAAATTAGCTTGATTATGTTAAACCACAAAATGTGAGGTTGTGTACCTCACACTCTTCATAACAACCTTCCAGAGATTTGCTAAACTGTGTTTTTCTCTTTTACCTTCCAAGTGCGGGAATGTTTTTAAGTCTTATTGATTCCTGTGGATGTAATGTGTGCGGGTGTACAGTATAATATGTCATTTGAATTGTGGTTGAGAGATTAAAGAATTGAGAGGATGAAACAAGATGTTGGCCCATTCATCAGACAATAAGAGTACCGTCAAGTTCAATGTACCCATCCGGTGGGCGAATTACAAGTAGCAATGTCTCATGCCTCAATGCATATGGACTGCGGGGACATGTGGGAAAAAAATCCAAGGTCTTTGGTGCACAATCTGGTGATTAGCAATTAAGTACCATCACCTCTCCTAGCCAGCTGCTTAAGTCCCGAGTAGAGAATTTCTTCCAACACGGGGCCTCGAACTAGCTAAACCAAGCCAGACTCCATCTTGTTAAAGCTACATCCTGAGACCGAGAGTGGTGGGTGAGCGGTTAGCGCTCTGGCCTCGCATTCGGGAGGACGACGGTTCGAATCCCCTAGATTTGGGTTTCCCATGGTTTCCACAAATCACTCCAGGCGAATGCCGGGATGCTTCCTTCAAAAGGCCATGGCCGAATTCCTTCCAGTTCCTTGTCCCCAGTCCCATCCCGCCTCTAATGACCTCGACGTCGACGAGGCCATAAGTAATATATATATATATATCCTGAGTTCACGATGGGGCTGGGGCAGATTGTGGATATATGAATGACATTTTTCTCGGTGTCTGATTCCACTGAATCCGTTCTCATAAGTAGTCCACTGCACTTCATGATACCCCACCAATACTATTACTTACTGATGCATCTGCCAAGTTCTAAATGATGGAAAGGGACTTTCCATTCTAAAACCATTCGTTTAAGCAATTTTCCTTCGCTCATTGTCTTTGCTAACACCTCGTGAACTGTTTACACGAACTTTGACTATACCCGGAACGTAAATAACGACGCCAAGTTTGGTATAAACCTGACAAGCAAAAACTATTGTTCCAAGGAAGCTCGATGTGAAGCCATTACGAGAACGGTTTGGTTACTAATAAATGAATGAGACAATTTGGTTTTCAGAAGCTCACCACAAAATCTAGACTTGAATAAAATTTTATTATTATGACTTTTTTTAATATTAAGAACAGATTTTTAATCGCTTCATTATTACGTAAATAATTTAACAGTGATCCTTTAACGCTGATAAGACTTGAAAGTAGGAAAATAGGAAAACTTTAGCTGTTTATTCTTGTAGCAGTTTTGATCAAGGAAATTGTTATTCACGACTCCGTTAGTACGGGAAAAAACTATGTAGCATTTAGCAATAGCTTGACATACTACATCACAGAAATATTGGCTTCCCATGGGACCTTCTATTTAGCTGATGAATTGATTTCAATTGTTGTATTTTATAAGCCAAAACAAAATACTTGGTATGTGTATCATATGTAAACATTCGTGTGACGGTTTGTATTACGGCATGAAATATCTGGGATTCATATTTTCGTTTCATGTTTCTATCGACTGCAAAAATGCATCTTCGTATTGATCATATGTCAAAGCGTTTCCCTTCTCATAGCCTGAAATATTTTCGCCTAATTGTATTGACAACCTTATCTCCATTTAGAGCTACAATGATGTTGAGTCTTTCCACTGAATGAAAATAAATCGATTTTTCTATAATTTATTGTGAAGACGTATGAGGTTACTATTCGGACTCAACGACTTTGGTCTGATAAAATATGGCTTCGCACAAGGTCATTAAAGAACAGAAATTAAATTAGCCGTGAAGCAAGTTGAGGAATCGTAACGGCATTCTCATACAACCGATTCAGACACTACTAAAAAACTGGAACCTGGATTGTCGCGATTGGATTAGACCCTGAATATTCCCGAAAATTGCTCGTATTAGCAAGTTTACAAAATTTATCCGAAATGATTCGTTGTATATTGGAATTCACTGAAATTGTAACCAGTTCTGTGCTCTGGGGTAAATCCATGTGTCCTGTTATCAGATGACAGCTAACCTGTTATTAGAATGACGTTTTATGAGTGGAGACATACGTTTTATTTTGTCGGAAAACGGAAATGGCTGCTCCAGATTTATGCGTTTCGTGTCAAATCAACTGCTGTCTTAATTGAAATGTATGACATTGCTTAGTGTTAGATTCTTGCCTCGCGCAGAATGGCGCTCTGATTTGATACTTTTGGAAAACTCAATAAAACAAGGAGCTAGCTTTACAGTCCGCGTGTTCCAGCTTTGATTAATGAGCGTAGCAGACAGTGAAAAGTGTGTCAAACTTCACGTTGTATGAGATTCCAGTAAAATGTTCTACCTAGGATGAGACTACTGTCACCGTATGTAACTTCTGCTGAAAAAGCGGCGTTAGTTATAAGCGTAAAGCTTAACTTCTTTTATTGAATGTTTTCTAATAATAACCACCAAGGGAATATTTTTACGAAGATTTACAAAATAGCACAGCTAGTAAAACTTTATGCAAGACTGTTAACGTTACTCAAACATTAAATTTTATTAAATGGGTGGCAAGAAGTGGTAAACATGAATTAAGTTCCATTACATGGCTAGGTAAGACCCGGCAGTGCGGCTCATAGCGCTGAGTCCCCGCGCACTGGACCGGCGAGGTACAACGGACCGGGCACGAGCCCAGGACACCGCGTACCGGCCGTCCTGACTGCGGCTTTTAGGCGGTTTCCGCAGTCATCATGGCGACTGCCGGAACGGTACCCAATATCCGCCTCATACACTAAACATTTCTCAAACAAAAAATACACTCAACACAGCTCAACATAGTTACATGTTTCACAGACAGATGGAACCACTTCAATCTCCCCATTAGCACTTACCACTCGAATCGCCTTCCGGGCATCCAGAATTGGGTTTGCCCAAATCACTCCAGGCGAATATCGGGACGCTCCCTTCAAAAGAGCATGGCCGAATCCCTTCCCGTTCCTTGTTCCCAGTCCTGTCCGTCCTCTAATGACCTCTACGTCGATGTGGCGTAAAGCCATAAAAGCATAGCTCCAGATTTAACCATGCCAACCATGGTAAAACTCTTTAAATTAGCCAGCCCCAAAATGTTGGGAAAACGTGGTAAGGAAGAAAAGATATGGCTAAGGGACATCCATAAAATACGTAAGGTGTTTTTCGGGATTTCCGGAACCCCCCCCCCCCCTCTGGTGAGACTTCGTGAGATCTGCCCCCCTTCTGGTGAGATATGGTCCGTGAGACACCCCCCCTCCCCTACAAATCGCCCTCGCAACTTCTTGAGACTTTTTTTTTTTTAGGTCTCGTCCTGCGAAAGCCGGTTACACCCCCACTTTTCGACGAAATACCCCTTTAAAATCGACTTTTGCGTCAGTTGTGGACCTTTTATTTTATTTTTTTAGCTCTACAGTGCAACAAAAAATTCCAAAACGTCTCTTGAGATTTCCGTTGACACCCCCCCTCCACCTTGGTGTGATTTGGTGAGATTTCGCCACACCCCCTCCCCCATATTTCACTTCAAGACTATCTCTAGAAGCATAACAACGGCAGTCTATAACCCAAGAGAACTACTCAGCTGAACTTCACAGTTGAGTCGCTCTTGAACCAACAACAGGCGCTGGATTTTAGTTTATACTATAAGTGCTCAATCTTTATTGGGATACCGCCCCCGCTTCGAAAAAAAAAATTTCGCCCCTCCCCCTTTTCAGAAATAAAAACACAGTGACTCCCCTTCTTGTAATAAACAATGTAACACTTACTGCTCCAACTTTCTCGGCTCGTAACCCAGTTTTTGAAACAGTGCGTTGTATAAGGTGAAGTGTACAATATCATATATAGAAAAACAAGTAAAGATTTCTAAGAAATTATCAATATTTACGTACTGTTCACAGTTTGATTAACAAATATTATTTATAAAAAATATTATTAATTAGAAAGCTGAACTCGGCGTAATGACAGTAATTTTTCGGCGTTTGATGTCTTATTTGTCATCAGAAATCGTAAATCGCCTCGTACCACTATTCACAATCTGTTTCTCTTCATGGCTAATAAATTGCTAACTACGCTAAAAATTCTCTGGGCTAAGTATGATGATGGGAATGCAATTAAAAACTTCTCTGATGCAGCCCTTAAAGCCGGAAGTAATAACTGCAAAACAGGGGGTGGCGGTTGGTCCTCACTGCTCCTTAAATCTGCCTAGTATCCGAAACGCTCCCTATGATCCACCCTATGATCTCTTCAGCGCCCGCCTGTCGGTGGTACCGCCCCCGCTGGGAATCACTGGTCTATACGAAACGCATGCTGAGTGCTGTACTAACGACAGCTACAATCTGCATCGTCCTACCAATAGACGATGATAGAGACCATCGCGAAATTTTAGCTATCTCGTCAGAAATCTCGTAGATAACTGTGTGTTTAACAGCGTTGGGAGGTTGGGGGTTTCAGAAATATCATTTCAGACAGCAGTTTATCTGTTTCTTACATGACGTCTGGAGAACTCCATTTTATTTCGACGGAGCAAAAACTACTTTACTGTTTTAATTGAAGTCGTCAAGTCACTCGGTGGTCATTTTCTCTCGATTAACATTCAGCACGACATGCCGTCGCACCGCAAGAAGCAGTCTCGAGTCTGTTGGGTATCGATCGTGCTAAGGAGTTTGACAACTGGTCACCCGCGCCCCACATTTGGTTAAGTACTGAGGCAACAGTACTCTCCGAGCGAGTGAGAATCAATCGTAATGAACATATTAGCACTCGTTTGTCTAGCTGAGCTACGTGATTCGCTTAGGAGAAAATCCAGGTAGTCTTAGCACAGCTGGAAACTTAGAAGTAATCTAGAACAAAACAGCCTTGTATTAAGGGGAATGTCTAGTCCCACGGATTTTCATCAGTTGGGACTTAGCCGGCAGGTTAGAAGAGATTCTGAACAATTAATTTTGATCTGTTCGTCCGTCGGCTGGGAACGTAGATCCTACGGAGATATCCTTCATAGAAATAGGCCTAAATGGGCCGGCACGGTGATTCATCCCCATCATTCATCCATCGTCGCAAACACAACGCAATTTGCTTTTGTTAGACTCATCACAACCATTATCATATATATATATACCACTACGAAAGATGGAGAAGAAACAACCTGGTTGTTCTACGCCTGCAACCAAGCATAATACGTCTCCTGCGGGAGTATTCCACCAACCTCTGCGTTGCGAATCACATAATTATGGGATGACACCGAAAATAACAGGCTATATGAACACTGGAATGAAATTTGTTAGATGTGCTCTCGGACTCAGTAGTCTACTACTGACCAACAACTTAGTAGGTGCGATGTCTGCCGCGGCGGTCGCCCAGAACGTACATTGAGGAACGATAGACCAATGTTTCGCTTACGCAAGGCGAATGCGATAGTTGATTTTGAACTGTTAACCTTCACTGCAGTCGCCTTGCTGGACAGCACAATATAATGGCAGTCAACAAAAACTCCCTTATCCCTGTACATGGGGCCATCTCCTTGTCAACTGGCTTTACACTGGACTGCAACATATGGCGGCCACACAAGTTGACTGGCTTACTGAATTACCTATCATCACAGGTGTCCAATTGTTTTTTGGTAGATATTGGCTCAAGAGACTGTATTCAAATTTTGCTAAAAGAACCCTTACGATGAAATACAGGTCAATTTCGTATTTGATCCAGATGAGGTAAACCTGTCATGGCCCTTGACCTAAAAAACATAACTATTCTAGACCCCTGACCACACCCAAATCACCGCCACGGGTGACGGGTTTAGTCTAATACAATCTGAAATAAAGCATGTGTAATTACACAATACTAGTGCGAAATTCTGGTGACCGCAATATTGAAATTACGACCAATTGTGAAATCGCTCCCGATAAAATAAAGCTGTTGTTGACGCACTACAACAGAAAATTATTTCTGACAATTGTTCAACAAATGTCGTTTCTGACCAACACGCTGCTACGAAGTCCCACACCATGACGCCAAAGCAGATAGTTCATAACAAAACAGTTGTTCAAAACCAGTAAGTTCAGCTTTGAGTACGGTCGAGTACTGGCGAAGCAACGCTGATATTTCTCGAAATTCCCCACCGACGTATGAGCTTCAGACTTGGATATTTGTAGACTATTTCGTACTCTTCCCCAACGCATCGGAGCGTATGGTTTTTGTTGGCAGCTCGTATCCTGCCAACGGCCGTTGCAATATGTTTTGCCTCACCGCCAGCCTCGACAAAGCTCGGGTACAAATGTGTATATAACAGAGCTGGGAACTGGGTACTCTTTTTATTCCATAAAGGTTCAGCTATCAGTCGACAGTTTATCTGTTATTTGCATTACGTGTTGTGAGTGGAGAGCTTCATTTTATTTTGACGTAGCTGCGGCCACTACCGTCGATTTATACTTTTTCTGGCGAAATCAAATTGCTGTTTTAATTGAAATTGTCAAGTTGCTCGGTGGGTGTTTTTCCGCTCGATTAATATTCAGCGCGGCGGGGCCCGTGACAGTCTCCTGTGTAGTTGTTAACGACGGCCGATCGATGAAAGCCAGAAGTGGACTACAGCCTTCTCTCTTTCCCCCTTCACTGCCACTGGACGCGTGTTTACGAACTCGATATCGGCCGACTTTAATACAAGATACTTCGCCGTAACTTTTCGGGGAACTGCTTTGAGCTGTTCTCAACGACATCTCGGTTTACTCTGACGGCAAACGAAACCCGATAAAAGCGCAGGTAGCGGAATATGAGGTAACAAGTCACTGAAAGACTACGGAAGGGATTCACATCTCTCAGATAGTTAGAATCTGCTAAGTCATGCTTTGCGCTAGGAAAAAAAATTGTAAATGAAATTATACAGAGAGTTAATGTTATTTTACTAAGCAAGGTTATTATTATTATTCTGTTAGACCGAGCCAATTGGATAATCAGTTAGCGCTTGAAGCCTAATATACGGAGGAGATGTGTTAGATCCCCGATGCGGCCAACCAGAATCCTGTTTTCTTTTTTAACTGCTTAACGTCTCTTAACAGCGAGCAGTGCCGGATCTAGGGGGGGGCAAACCGGGGCTCTTGCCCCGGGCGACAACTTCAGGGGGGCGCCAAAATCATGTGTTGGTGGCATCTCTTTATAAGCGCCAGGGCGAAATATTCATGTGCTGCCGACCCTTTTTTTTAGGTAAAGCGCCGTGGTACACTGACCGCGGCGCAACTTGAAAGGACAGAAAATTCATTGTTCTGTGACGGAGCGGCCTTTTCACGGAATGGAATTCATTCTGTCATTGTTAGCGGGAACTCCCGATAATCTTGGATTTATAAATTTTTCCATCTGATGTCCGCATTCTTGTAGCTGCGTTCGAGTGATTAGCCCAGTTTTGTATAAATATCTACTTTTGTGCTGAACGAGTTTAAATATTTATTACTGGAACGAACCATTAAGGAAGAATCTATCGTTATCAAATATCTCAGCGTTTCTCATCCTTTGTCAATCCGAGGACCAGTCAAATGTCAAAAAAAATTCGGATCATTAACTTACATGTGCCTTATTTCTTACCACTGTATATATTATGAACCAAACCTACCAATTGTTATTAGCATATACCGCCGTTTCTCAAGACATATACCTATAGTAAAGTACTCATAAAACGTCGCTCTCCGAAAACGTATTTAGCGAATAGGCTGTTAAACAACCATATCCTGAAAATACCAGATTTTTGATAGTAGTTGAAATATTAATTGTTTTTAGAAAGTTTGGATTACTAGCTTATTCTCGCTTACAGCTTATGCAGGAAGAGACGATATCCTTTTTTTTTTTTTTTTTTTTTTTTTTTTTGTATTTCACTAATATTTTATGAAGCCTTTGAGAATCAAATTTTTAAAATTCTGCTTTCGGGTAACTTGCACCATCTTCACATACCACAGATTGGAAACGCTGAAATATATTATAACGTTAACTTATTTCTTTCTGGCTCATTACTGTTTTTGTTAGCGCCTAATCCACAATATCAAATAATGAAAATTTTGCCCACGCCTTGTCTCTCACATCAAATAAATTAAGATGATTGAATTTGGTATGTTGGGAAGGGCATGCCTTGAATTTATGCCTTTGGTAGTTTCAACTGTTTCTTGGTTTTCTCAGTTATTTGAAATATGTTTCAATTTTTCGCCAAAGACGACCGTTCTTTTTGTTTTACATCTTTAAATGAACTTATGATTTACTTTATCGATGTATACTGCTGTTATTGACAAAATGCACATTGAATAATAACATTATTTAAATTATAATCGCAATGTTTGTAATATTTTGGTTGGGAAACAGTGCTTATTGTTATAAAAGCAATCAACCGTGTTCATAGTATCGAATCGAGTTTATAAATTTCCCCCCCCCCCCCAAATAATTATTCTTGTAAAAATAAGCAGTCTCGTGCTTGTGTAGTGACAAAAAGATATGAGATCTTGTTCTGAGCCAAGTCTACACTTTGCAATGTGTAGTCACTTTATGTTCTGAAATAGAATTGTTTTTCTTGATGTTATAGATCATTTATTTAGAATAAGCCAAAATTCTTGTGACTTGGCCATTACGCGTTCCATGTTTTAGTAAATCTAAATAAATGTGTTGCTTTATCAATTTTACAACTATGCAAAATGTGTAACAGCAAAGTCACCAGAGTTTTGTTTAATCTAAATAAACGATCTATAACTCCAAGAAGGAGCTCATTTCATTTTGTAAGTTGACCTCTTATTCTGAGTCGTCGCTCAAATTTAAAGATTCCATTTGAAAATCGGTGGATATAGGTCATTTCAGAATTCAAGACATCAATACACATTGCCAATAATGCCTCCACACTCTGCAAACAATCGGCGTTCGTCATGGTTAAGCAATGCCGACTGCTCCAGATTTAACAAACGCCATAAGTAAATAACGAGTAACTTCCAAACTAAAAATAGGAATAAAGTAAATTTTAAGGAGTTAGTTACACATACTGGTCTGTATAGATAAAAAAAATTTCGGACATATAGCCTTATCCAGAGCAAAGCAATTAACAGGCAAATAGGCGCCAAAATTTTTCACGTTTCGGTTTGCTAATTAATAAACACGTAGAAAATCATCAGTATTACACTTTACTTATCGTCTGGGGATGAAACCATATTTGTGTACCAAATTTAATGGTTTTCTAGTACCACGGGAAATACAGTGGTATTTTGATGTTGAGTCGTAGTCGAATTTTTTTTTTTTAATTACACTAACTTCCAAAGTAAGGAAAGGAACGAAGTAAAATTTAACACATTAGATAACCTCTGTAAACTCCGTCTATAATGAAAATCTGAACCATATAAAGTTATTGCGGTAAAAAACGCTTTCACGTAGATATGCGAATGTGTACCAGTTTCAGACTTTCCTTACAATCTGGGGCTAAAACTTTATCTGTGTACCAAATTTCAGCATTCTACAACTACGGAATTACCTTAGAGTTTTGATAATCATGTCAGTATTTAGTGAAATATGTGAAATTTTCATATTAATAATATCCAAATAAATAAGATAAACGAAACAAGATTTGGTATGTTTGCTAAGGTCGCTGATATCTATGTATAACAGAAGTTTGAGACATGTAGCATCAAT
Organism: Vandiemenella viatica; assembly: GCA_031002005.1. Taxonomy (NCBI): domain Eukaryota; kingdom Metazoa; phylum Arthropoda; class Insecta; order Orthoptera; family Morabidae; genus Vandiemenella; species Vandiemenella viatica. Next base: position 87,265,339 of record JARYHS010011408.1, read on the forward strand.
AAGACCAAAGAAATTGAGGTACTAATATAACTCTAATCGCTTCGAGAAAAGTGTAGGAAGTGCAACCGTTGACTCGATTTGGGGATGCACAGTTTTGGTACATGTTTAGCATACAGCTTAAGTTGTTTATTGTGCTGCTAAAGTCACCTGATTCACCAGAATCGGCATAATTGTGGTTTCTGGCCACAAATAGTTTTTTTTTTTATTTTAAAAGAAGCAGTCTATCGCATTAAAACTATTTCTATACCCAATTACCTAGGAAATATCACACGATATAGCTGGAGTTATTTTTTGTGCCTTTTAGGGTTCCTGAAATTGTAGTATTGAATTAACCGCGAATTTCGACAGTAAATAATTTTTTTGTCCGTATAAGAAGCAGGCAACGGCGTTTAAGTCATTAATGACTTTTGGATGATTAGAAAACTGTTTAAAATAAATTCTATGGTTTGCATCAATCTCGAAACACGTAACTTTTTAATAGTGAACTAGTAACTGCGTATTGTTTGTTATTTTATTAATTAGCCGCTACCTGAATCATAAGGTTTACAAATCTTTCTTTTGGACGATCAATGTGCATTTTGTACCTATAAAAGGGTGTGTCAAATAAATAGTAGTGGGTGTCTTCTATATTGTTTAGTCTGGCCATAACAAAACAAGGAGAGTAACATTATACATGGCACCTTATTTAGAAAGGATTTTTCTTTTTTTGAACTCGGTGATATGGACTGTCACGGCGAAGTTCCGCTGACGGTGCAGTCATCCATGTTTGCTACATAAATATTTACCTGGTTACATATTGGAGTTAAAATGTATGTATTTCTTAGGTGGAATCGATGAACTCAACACGTAAAAAAACCGTCTGGGGCGGAATACAGGAAAAGAGCTAAAGATAAAACTGAACAAGAAAATCAATGTGCTGCTAAGATGAGGAGATGGCTTCACGGAGCAGGCGTATCATCGGTCTCTCTGACGCTGCCAACGCTACGACTTCAGGTAGTACAAGTACGTCTTGTAATCTCGACATCCATGATAATTCACCTACCATCGCTGAACCGTCTGACTTCCAAGACTCAGATGATTGTAAACAGTCACTTGTTATATGCCAGCGCCAAGATGACGTTAAGCCAGCAACTAGTGAGTTGTTACAGTCGGGTAACCAACAAGAAGGCGTAGATATTATGGACCCAGGTACTTGGCCAGATCCAGAAAAAATGACAGACCAACGAAGGTCATTCTTCAGCATTCAGGCTGTCTTAATAAATGAAAAACATCCAAATAAAATAACATAGAATTTATGTCCACTGAGCGGGATGGTAGGCATTTGACATCTTCATTGTGGTTCAGAAGAATGGAAAATAACGAAAATGTTAAAAGAACCTGGCTTGCTTATTCTAAGACGAAAAATGCAATTTTCTGTACTGCCTGCAAGTTATTTTCCATTTCTTCTAAATCAGCCTTGCGTACTGTTGGTCTCATTAATTGGAAAAAGGCAACAGAGAGATTAGCTGATCACGAAGCATCACAAATGCACAAAGAATGTTTTATAACGTGGAAAACCCGATTGCGGCAAATGAAATCGAGTCAGGGCATCGATCGCGATATTGAGCGACTAATTCACTCAGAGAAAGAAAAATGGAGACAGATTCTACATGTAATAATAGACGCTGTAATGTATCTTGCCACAAACTGTCTTTCTTTTCGAGGTTCCAGAGAAACCCCGAGTGACCTCACTACTGATTTTCTTCAGCCTAGTCAAGGAAACTTTCTTAATTTAATAACTCCAAACATAATCCTACTCTCAAATACCAATTAGACCATCTAAAGAAAGGACAAGTATCTTACTTGTCTAAAACGATACAAAATGAAATTATTGATATACTGGCTAAAGCAGTTCGTAATAGCATTCTGAACGACATCAAGGAAAGCAACTATTTCACCATCATGTTCGACTGTACTCCAGATGTATCACACATAGAACAAATGAGCCAGGTGATTCGATATGTAAAAATAACAGGAACCGAATGTGAAATAAAGGAGAGCTTTATTGATTTCATAGAGATTGGAGGAAAGACTGGAGAGCATATCACACAGCGAATTCTAGGAAAAACTGGAACTGGATGGTTTGGATGTGCAAAAATGTCGAGGACAATCCTACGACAATGGATCAAATATGGCTGGCATATACAAAGGAGTCCAAGCCAGGGTTATGGAAATAAATGAGTTGGCAGATTTTGTACCATGTCTGGCACATTCTTTGAATCTTGTAGGTATGTATGCAGCGTCATCATGTTCTGAAACAGTTAGTCTATTTGGACTTGTACAAAAACTTTATTGCTTCTTCGTTGGATCCACTACACGGTGGGAAATAATGAAAAAGTGTACAAAAACCAACTTAAAAGGTAGTAGCCAGACAAGATGGTCGGCCAAACACCTTGCTGTTACAGCCCTTTTGAATAATTTACCTGAAGTTGTCAAAGCACTGGAGGAAATTGAAAAATCTTCTCTAGCTGCAGAATCTAAGTATGAATCCGCTATTCTCTTACATGATGTATTGAATTTTAAATTTATCCTCAAATTAACAATTTGGGCTAACCTTCTTCGAGAAATTAATAGAGTAAACGTGGAAATACAAAAGGAGGACATAATCCTTTCGCGTTCTGTGTCACTAATGAAAGGGCTTATGAAGATATTGCAAGAAATGAGACTAAAGCCGATAGAATATTGGATCAAAGAAGCTACACCTGTAGCACAAAAATTGAGAATCGTTCCGAAACTCGAAAGTAAACGAATTTCCAAACGAAAGAGGCAACACGACGAAATCTGCGAGGACGAATCAAGAGCATTAGACCCCACACAGCTGTTTTCCAAAGATATAAAAGTTGTATTTGACAGAATTTTAACAGAAATAGGAATAAGGGTAGAAAGTGCAATAAAACTAAATGAAAACTTTGCCTTCCTTGGTGGGCCACACGTTAGTAAATATGTCCACAGAAGATCTCCAAAAAATGGAGCCGTTCTAGCAAGCAGATACTCCAAGGACTTAAACGCAATTGATTTCTGCCAAGAACTTGCCGTGTTTAAACAACAAGCTCCATTTGTAATTGGAATCGATGAAACAACTAGTCCATTCCAATTGTTGCAACACATGTGTAAAAATGACTTGCAGGAAGCCTTTCCTAATATTTGTATAGCTCTGAGAATATACTGCACGTTACCAACGACATCCGCAAGCTGCGAGCGGAGTTTTAGTAAACTAAAACTCATAAAAACCTACCTGCGATCAACAATGAGCCTCGCGATCTTATCAATCGAAAATAGAACAGCTTATGAGACGAATTTTGATGAAGTTATAGACTCTTTCGCGGAAATGAAAGCTCGGCGAGTGAAATTGTAGGAACATTTAGTGCAAATTTTGCTAGGGCCTAAAGACTGCAATTGTGAGTACAGTCTGGCTCGTGCGTTACGTATTCTGATTGTGTGTATTATATATAATGCAAGTAATAAAAGAACTCATTTACTATTATGTCTTTTGTCTTTTTATCTCGTTAGTTGAATAGTACCCAACTGAGTGTGGTGTTTTCTTTAGGGGAAGGGGGGGGGGGGCGCCAGCGTGAAGTTTTTGCCCCGGTTCGGAAAAATCCTAGATCCGCCACTGACAGCGAGGTCTTTAGAGACGGGAAAGGATGGGGGGCAAGGAATGGGAAGGAATTCGGCCATGGCCTTTTGAAGCAAGCATCCCGGCATTTGCCTGGAGTGATTTGGGAAACCATGTAAAACCCAAATCTGGATGCCCGGACGGGGATTCGAACCGGCGTCCTCCGGAATGCTAGGTGAGAACGCCAACTGTTACACCACCATGCTCGGTAATCCTGTTTTCCATACTCTCCAAGAGAACACCGGGATGGTTCCTTTACAAAATCGGGGTTTTGTGGGTCTTATTTTATTAATTATTACTTATTTAATATTGATTTGATTTAATTTTTGTGATCTTGACATGTGTCGTAATACATCCAATTTATTTCATAAAAGAATATGGCCTGCGGACAAAGGTGTATGTAACGTTAAGTATCAATAAACAAACAAAAATCAACACCTTGCCCTACAACAGAGACAGTAAATCCTAAAACTGAATAAAAATTAATATGAAATTATAAAAATCGGTCACCCCCTAATAATAATAAAAGACATTAAATAATAAAACAATGATTTTACAATGCAAATAGACACGCAGGATTGTTGGGTTCGCCATGCATTAATTCAAAAGCGTGACCACTAATTTATATTCTTGATAGTTTTGTTTGCTCTCGGTATTATCATTAGCTCAGTTTTATACAGTCGACAGAGGATGGGACACTAAACTCAGAACGTTACAGGGCAAGTTATAAGGAAGAGTAGTGACTTCTGCACAACCCTGTGTCCGGCACTTTACCGTGTATAATTGCAGCTAATAGGCCCGTTTACACGCACGGTTTTTCCGGCGGTTTTGGAGCGTACGCTCCAGACGCGCGCATCAATCCTTTACGTGTAAACGCTCTGTGGTCAGAGAGGCCTGGTGCGCGCTTCTAATGGGCACATCTGGCGCGCAGGTCTAACAGGGCCTAGTGTTATTTTCGGCCTGCAGTCTTGATGCGTCAGTACGTTTCGTTGTTGGTTCGAATTTCTGGATGGCTTTATTTAACTTCAGCCGGTTTTAACAGATAAAAATTTAAATCTTGAAGAATGAGATCAAGAGATAATTTGGAAGGATTTATAGAATTATATAAGAATTTTCCATGTTTGTGGAAGGTTAAATCAGATGACTACAAAAATAAAAATTTAAAAAATCGTTCATGTGATAATTCGGTAGAATTCTGCAGGGTAAATGTATGTGAAAGTGAAAACAAAGATTTCTTCATTAAAAAGATTCAAATAATTCGAGGAGGGGGGGGGGAATTTCGAAAAGAACTCAGAAAAATATATGCAAGCAACAGGAGTGGATCTGCAGAAGAAGACACATGTACGCCTAATCTGTGGTATTTCAATCATTTTTCAGTGCAGTAGAAAATTTAAAATGTTAAAGGGAACTTCCAGTTGCCAAAAAAAAAAAAAAAAACGAAGAGTAGCAGCCAAACGTTCCTCTGCAGTTATACTCTTGCTCATGACTGTGCCTTGTTTTGGCATTTGTGGAGTACTAACTTTAAAATGTAGACAAATGTCGAATTTTCTATTCGTAGATAATGCTTGAAATCATCTGGGTCATTTTCCCGTAGCTCTCTCAAAAGAGGCATGTGTCCATACAGATCTCTGTTTTGGCACCATATTTTCACCCATATACGCTTTTTTTTTTTTTTTAAATACTTTCTGTACCGAAAAAAATATCTAAAGCAGTAGGTCTACATACTCGGTTTCTCTTATTTCTTTAGGAGGACATTTTAAATACACTTTTAAACAAAATTACAACTAACAAAAACAACGACCTGAAAACGGAATTATGCAAGCTGGATCGTCTAGAAAACTTTCCAACCCGGCGGAAAGTCCACGCGCCGCGCGATAACGGTCACTTTTGGCGCGTACGCTCCAACCCGCAGTCCTGGCGCGCGCGACTCGAGTGTTGACCATTTTTTGTCGTACGCTCCAGGAGCGACGCTCCAACCTCACGCTCCGGCGCGGCAGTCCGGAGCGCCGTTCCAGACCGGCAGTTTGGCGTGTACGTGTAAACGGGCCTAATGTTGTCAGCAGCGTAACGACCCATCTGATGTTCGTCAGCCTACGCAAGCTAATGTGGGCTACAAAACGTTGAACACTTCAAGTCTGATAGTGTGATACACCATTAGCTCACGATTTCTGAACAGCCGTCGTGATGGTTGAAATCTAAGGCCTTTTACTCTACCTGGAGTTGGAAGCTCGCTTCTCTCCCTCCAGCGTCTTTCTTGAATCTCCAATCGTAGCGTTTCCGAGATCACACGCTAACAGAATTTACAGAAAAACCAGCACAGGTTTGAAATAAAAAATTGTTACTGACAATACTCTCTCCCACTCATCCATGTCACCAAACATTCTATACAGAGATTTGCCAACATTGATATCTTCGACTCTTAACTTCCCAGGCTTGTTAAGCTGCGTTCCCACGACGTCTCTTAACGGAGGCCTCCCGCGACTGGACGGGACGAATAGCCAACAACACGCCTTGGGAACAGAGCCGCCTCTGCTAGCGGGGATGAGACGCAGCTACCCACTCTATGTCGGTAAACATCATAGGCGTGTTGACATCGGTTTGCAGCAGAGGTGCGCACCCCTTCTGTTGCTGTAAAGTGCTCTGTGCCAAACGACATTAGGCAACGTGGTGAGGAGATGGTGGCGGGGTAGCGAGGGCTAAACTGCGGCGCGCGCTCATCCCTACACTTGCGGCGTGTGGCCTCCATTACAAGACGTCGTGGGGAGCCACCTAATTCTCTTGGGTCAACAGGTGCCGTTGTGAATTGACGTATTCGATCGTGCAGACTACCTGCCGAAGGTCACCTCACCTAACGAGGTTTACCGTTCTCCGAGCACTCCTTTCAAAACCACTTTTGCGCGGAAGATCGTTTATTGTTCGAGTGTCCGCGTCTCTTTGTGGCGACTACGTGTCTAGACCATCAGTCCACACACTGGTCGCGCGTGAAGATACAACTTGCAGTGCCATTACCACTCTGTGTTATTCACATGTAACGAACACTCTTATTACAACCCATGATCCAATTCATTCACACTCCTTGAACACCATCCTCTCCCGGTTTCAATTATGTAAGACATACAAATTACTTAACTTCATATACAACGTACTCTTAACTTTGTGCGGTTGTGGTGTAAGCGCTGTTGTAAACCTGTTAATACTGCAACTCTCATCTCTAATGGTATTCGATTTCGAATATAATTTCTAAGTCGAGTATGAGACAGATCCTTACTCGTAGGTTAAAGGTAACATGGTCACGGGTCGAACTAGAACACTGCGACACTCCAAAATGTCTAGGAGTGACCCTTGACAGATCATTTACATTCAGGAAACATTGCATGAACTCCAAGCTGAAAGTTTCCAGTAGGAACAATCTCATAAGAAAACTGGCTGGATAGCAGTGGGGCAGCCAACTTGAAACAATTCGAACTTCTGCCTTAGCACTATGTTATTCATCTGCAGAGTATGCCTGTCCTCTATGGCACAGTTCAACCCATGCCAAACTAGTAGACATTGCACTTAATGACACGTGCAGAATCATAACAGGCTGCTTAAAATCAACTCCAGTCGAATGGCTTCACCGTCTCGCAGGAATAGCACCACTTTCTATTCGAAGGGATATAGCAGTGAACAAGGAAAGGAGGAAAGTGAACCATGAAAAATCTCATCCCCTATATGGGCATATCCCTCACAGGCAAAGACTGAATTCCAGGAAAAGTTTCCTAAGAATATCTCAGGAACTTACAACAACTGAAGAAACCAGGTTTCAATTGTGGGAAGCAAAGGTTCCCCTTCCGCAAGGCTGGGAAGAGTGTCTGAATCTTTGTCACCTGGTTAATGCAAGGTATGGTTGACATGGAAGTCTTTGAATAGACTGACATTAGGAGTGGGCAGATGCAAAGTGAACTTGGCAAGATGGGGCTATGCTGAGATCAATGATATCAAGTGCGACTGCAGTGAAGACCAGACTGTCCAGCACATGCTCCAGTGTCGACTGTGTCCAGCATCCTGCTCGGCAGCTAACCTGTATGAGGCCTCAGAAAATGTACTGGAAGTGGCCAAATTCTGGTCCAATATAATTTGATGTTGTGATTGTGTAACTGTATGTTTCTGATACCAAATAATAATAATAATAATCCTTACAATCCACTGTCAACTAATATTGCTGCATATTATGTGTCTTTCAAAAATTTTCAGCGAAAGTCTTAATTCTGGGATGAGTACTGAGATATGGAAAATGAATTAGTGGTGTCAAGTGCTGGATGGTGTTCATAGTGTTTAAGCGACTTCGATTAAGGTGCTGGCAAAGATGTAGAAACAAGTGGCTTATGTCGTGAACGTCAAGAAAAATTGATCGACAATTAACATTTTCTGTAATGTAATGTGGATTAGAAAAAACCTTAGTTTCAAGTCATCCTTGTATAACTGAGCTGATGGGCTGTATACGTTCCAATCATTTCTAAAAAAATTTATAGAACGTTTGCGGAGCAGCAGAAGACAAACTCATGCAGTGTCTATTCTTGTTGCGCCTACGGACTGTAGTCAGTGATTAATAGTCCTCTGTATTTGCTTGTTGATGTATCCACTCATAAAAAAATCAATTTTCAGGGGAACGTTATCTTTATCAGAAATCGCCGTCTCTTTTAATACGCGAGTTTCTTAACAATTAATACGAATATGTGGGATGTACTGGTTCTCAGCTACTCATACAGATTTGCTATGAACATTTGAACCAGGGTTCCGATTGACTTTGAACTAGACGTCAAGACCAGAAGACAACTGTTCATTTCGAGCTTTATCAGTCGTTCCGTGTCTAGACGAAATTCATACGCTTGATAAGGGAATTATTTCATTGCGTGTGCGCCATTGGCCATACGGAAACGCCTTGTCTACATAATGGCACGGAAATAAAGGCTCGACAGCAGGATTGTGAACGCTTTGTCCCCAATGCAGTGTGGACCTACTATCTGTCATCCGCTTCACCCACGCTTCCATTGTCAACTGACCTCGTACAACGTGTCGAGAATGCTAAACTCTCCAGCTGCGAAAATTGCATGTGGGTTAGTGTGACCCAGAAGACAAATGATGAACGGGCCTTTCTATTGCCATCATGGAATTTACCCATATTGCCGTATGTTTGAGCTGAGATGAAATCATAACCAACCTTTTACAATCTGAGTTCTAACGACAGTAACATTTTGTCAGCCGGCCTCGGTAGCGTAGGGGCTAGAGTACTAGCTCCACGTGCCGAAGGCCGCCGGTTCGAATCCGGCCGCGGGCATGGATGTTAAGTGTTGTGTGTCTGTTTGAATGTCTTGTCCGTCCTGTGGCGTCCATACATTGGAAAAAATATACACATTGAGCTGGCTGTATGGCCTCCGTTGCCGAATGCCAAAAAAAACAAAAAAAAACATTTTGTCCCTATTTTTTGTTTAAGTCACGTGAAACATACAGTATACATGGGAGAGCCTGTTTCTATGAAAATTAAAATGATTTGGTCAAGCGCGTTATACGTTAGCACACCTTGTAGCTGCTCCCAACCTTCAAAATTATAAGCGAAATTTTTACTCGTCCTTTTTGCTTTACATGGCTACTGAACCTATCGCGGTAACAGACAGAACTTAGTAGTTTACCTAGAATCCGAATCACAAAACACCCTAGTATACTTCACATGAAAAAGTCATATTACTGGTAAAGTTAATATTTTGAGGTGAAATAAGAAATGCTGGTGTGGTCATTAGAGGCGGGGAAAGCACTGGGGACAAGGAACGGGAAGGAGAGTGAAGAATACTGAGATCTGGATGGCCGGACGGGGATTCGAACCTGCGTCTTCCCGAATGCGAAGATGATGCAAGGATTCTAACAAGTAACCTTCCGAGTATCACTAAGGCACCTCCAGATGGCAGTTCGATGTAGACGTTGATGCTACACAATTTTAGGGCTGAATACGTACAGTAGTCACGTTGCATTAAGAGAGAGAAGTATGAACATTCAAACCGACGCAACAACCACAGTTAGACAACACCAGTTACCTTATTAGCAAAATACATATTTACAACACATTGACACTAGTTAACACGAGGAAAATTAGTATTGTTTACGTTATATTGTAGTAGTGAACCAAAATTTTAATTAAAATTTGTACAGTCTTTGACATTACTTGTGGCCGCTGCTGAAATATTCTATCACTCTTATTTTGCACAATCTGGCATCAATGTCATCCCAGGCAACAGGAACGCAATACTGGCTCCGCCTCCTCGCAATTTCATTGGTGGATATTTTATTCAGAGCCATCTATACTGCAGATTTTTCATTTCCTTAAGTCAATGCAGGAACCAATTGGCCAACAGGTAGGAATTAAGCTCCTCCCACTGACGATTCTTATTGGCTGAACAGTTCATCATCCCACCATTACATTTCTATAATACTTTACCAAAATTCAGATCTTGAAACGTTTCCAATAAGTTGTAATTAACGGGATTGCATTAAAGTGAGGCAGGAAACAGGCTCAATGCTGTATATTACTACGGTTGATTAGCATAAAACTATAACGATAAGATTGTTATACTCATTTTGATAATTCCTTCGGATAATATTTCACTCATATATCTGGTCAGTCCACAAACCAAGGGATAATCATGTTCCATGAGGTAGAATTTTTATTACTACGAAACTACAGAAACAAGAAATTATTTCAGAAGTGTCTCTCTCCAAGATGGATTGAATGAAACAGTCTTCCTACGCTGCGTTGTATACGCCTATTCGAGGAAAGTAGCACCGAGCTTCCAGTGGTCCTATGGTTAGCGTTCTGGGTTGCTGAGCGAGCGGTTCCGAGTTCAAATCCAAGTAGTTCTTATTATTTTATTTTTTTTAATTTAGAAATCTATCTTTACTTGTATTTTATTTTTAAGCGTACCGAAACTGCACATTGCTTATTAGTATAAGGTATCCATGATTCTTTCCTAACTGCGTCAGGAAATAAGATAAACATCTGCGAAACTACCCAATGTTTCGTAACTAATAGCCGACGTAAGCATGAAGATTTGCGGCAGCAGAACTGACGAAAATCTACACGGGTTTCAAGCCGCGCCGAAATCATATCATCTGTCCCTTTTCAAACTACACACATGTTTCCAATATATTTATTTCACAGTAGAACGATCATCGCGTTTCAGAAAGAAATAATTTACAAGAGGAATTATTGCTCCCTTTGTAGGTGGACGATAATGATTATGCACTATATAAATAAATGAG
>JARYHS010011408.1:87277283-87304702 GCA_031002005.1 Vandiemenella viatica
TGACGGGCGCTATTGTCGTTCCCGGAAATCGGAGGACAGTACGCGCGGGGGAACAACCCCGCCATCACCGGCCGATCAAGGAGTCGCCGGCAGACGTGTTCAACATACAGCTGGCAGACTGCCTTCAGGATCCGTTCTGTCACGCTTGAAGAGTCACCACCTACATAGCTGCAAAGACCGCCTTTTTCATTTCTTAACAAAAAGTAAAAACCAAGCGGTTAGAGTACATCATGTTTGTTAGTAGAAGAAATGCAGCATCGTGAATGAGTTAAATATACTGTCTATCTTGTTTATTTTGCAACGATGGTGATGACAAGGAAATTTTTAGATCCTTTTCCACGTTTAAAGTTTCACTTCTTCCCGATCGACTTTCTGTCGTTTACTAATGTACTCTTAAATCATCCTCAGTATCCGCGTCTTTATCATCTTTATTCTTTGTGCCTTTAAACGATGTTATTATAATCTCACCATTCTTCCTTCGCTGATGTAATTTCTACAACATGGAGAGAGAAGATTTTGTAATTTATATAAAAATCAGTGGTCTATAATAAAAATAGAGAATCTAAGGAACCAATTATCGGTCAGAAATATTACTAAACAAATAAATTTGGAACGTGTTAGCTACATTACGGCGTTAGTCATTCCTATGAATATGCGTCACTATTTATAGTAATTATACATCATACTATAAATACAAAGTAACTCTGTCTGTTTGTTACGTTGTGACGGCTAAACCGATGATGATATTTGACAAGGAAATGCTATGTGTCATTAAGATGAACATACAAGTAGGACAAATAATGTATTATGTCTTGAAGGATTGAAAACTAACTGAATAGTGACAGACGGATGAATAACGTGTGTAACTCTGTAATTTTATATCGGTTGCTCAGGCTATGTTTCTCTCGCAGTCAGTTTGTGTATGATCTGAATGGTATTGGCATAAGATGTTCCCAAAATATGATATAGTTACTCGTATAAACCACAAACAAATAAATTTGCCGGAGGAACTGTGGTACGCAGTCTTCCATAGTTAACCCCCTTTTAGTTTATTGCTATTTTTAATCATGTTGAAAATTCGTTCTCCCCATGAGACAGGTTCAGTGGTAGAATGGTATGGTGATGACTTCCCCGTATATTATCACGATTCCGTGTTTTTTGGAACACCTTTTTCGTCTTTTTTTTTTTTTTTGCTGTCATCAATCTTCCTATCTTGCGCTAACCTCTTCAATTCCACATACCCCTTACAACCCACGTTCTCAATTATCAGCTTCATGTGTTCTAATCTCTGTCTTCCTCCACAATTCTTATCTCCGACTTTTCCCTCCATTAACAAATTAACCAATCCCCGCATGTCTCAAAATATTATCCATAATCCCGTCTCTTCTTTCTGTTAGACTCTTCCACAAACTTCTTTACTCACTCATCATTTAAAAAAATCTCATTTCGTACTTTATCTGTCCACTTAATTTTCAGCATCCTTTTGTAGCACCACATTTCAAATTCTTCAAATTTCCTTCATTCTGATATTCCTAAAGTCCATGCTTTGTTACCATAAAATGCTGTGCTCCACATATATAGGTTTAGAAACTTCCGAGTGCTGGATTAATATTTGAAACTAAAATATTTCTCTTTTTCATGAAGGCTTTTTTTGGAAGTGATATTCTGCTTTTACCATCACTTATAGCTTTCCATATCCAATTCTAGCAATAAAAGTCTCGGGTATCAGTAATTTTTCCATATTTTCGTCGCATCTGTTTGTTTAATGTAGCTCGGTTTATGTCCAGAACCGGTGACCTAAAAAATTTCCAGAAGGAATCATCAAATGGAATAAAAGCTGTTCCATTTCGGTTGTACTTGTGTGATATCTTCAGTGTTGTGATAGAGCAGTGGATTATTTGATCAGCGTGTTGGCTGCAGCTACTTTGGAAGCGCTGGGCGTGCTACCTTTACGGTGCGCCTGTCTGCTTCGTCTTTAAAGGAGCGCACTCAGCACTTCAGCAGCGCCCAGGTAGCACGCTCCTGTCCATCGTAATCTGATTCCCACTCAGCTCTCATCACTGATACAACTAGTTCCGTTTTCATGGAAAGAGAGAGTAAATAACCTCGTTCGAAAAATTATTCTTTTTAAATATGTAAATGATTCAAAGGCAAAAAATTATATTAAAAAACTAATAAAACACGCTTTTGTAATCAAATGAACTAAAAGTTAAAAATAATCTTTAAATATAAATATTTTGTTCAACAGTGATAGGATGTTCCACAATTCAATATAACTTAATTTTTTGAATAAGCTTAAAATAAAAAAAAAATGTCACTGACCAAAAAATTAACTTTATTTAAAAAAATAATAATAATAAAAAGCGTACGGGTGCAAGCTATCAGTTGTCTGAAATTTTTAATCGCTAGCTATTCGTAAGGGTAGAGTCAGTATGAAAAGTAAGTAGAGTGTACCCCCTTTTTATTCAAAAAATTAAGTTATACTGAATTGTGGGACATCCTGTCGCTGTTGAACAAAATGTTTAAAGATTATTGTTAATTCTTTGATTCAAATTGCTAGTCTAGTATGTTTTTTAGTTTTTTGAAAACTATACTTTTATTTTTAACTTTTCAGTTCACATTGCTACAAAAGTGTGTTTTTTTTTAAGTTTTTAAACTATAATACTTTTTTTTACTCTTAAAATAAAATTGAAGATATAAGTACCGAGAGCACTCCAGTCTTGGCATTTCAGATGTTACGATCAACTCAGATTATTTCATTAATGTTCGAGTAACCTAGCCAATTCATCTACCACGTCAACATTACACGTAACTCTCACTGTTAGCTTGGAGCAATAAAGTTTTTCTATCAGGAGACCATCCAGTGACTGACAGCTACATGAGTCCATCCGGCAGCAAAATGACCAACTGATCGAAATCTAAGCAGACTTTTTTTTAGCATAGGAAGCTATTTTGAATTTCATGTTTCCACTGACTGGAGAGCTGCTACTGAAGAACGTGCTGAGGGGACGCGCTTTTGTGTTTGCATCCTGCTCAAATACTGGTGGCATGATTGCATAGCAAGTAGGCGAACTTGCTGCTTTGGGATTTTTTTTTTACTGATAGCGTTATGAGAATAGCTATGAAATTATTTTATTGTCTTCTTTATTTTTTTTTTATTTGAGGGGCATTAATGTATTTTGCGAATGAACTTAGTGGAATCTTTCAATTTTCAGCCACTTCCAGAAAATTGGAAAATTCCACTATATTCATACATGCATTTATTCTTTCCCTGAAAAAAGAAGTGGAAGAAGGTAGAAATTGAAAGATTCCACTGTGTTCAAGCTAATATAAGTGTGTTAATAAAAGAGTCACCTTCCGTAAGTAGATAGCACTACCATGCCGAATCGTGCAAATGTTAGGACGAAGACAAAGTTCCTCGGCAAGTAGCTGAGAAAATTACCCAACTAAAAATGTATTCAAATCACTCCAAAGAAAGAAAAAGTCACTCACATACTAACCATTCGCCAAGCAAGCGCCCAGAAGGCATTGTAACCCATTATTACTGTATTGGTCGAATTTTACTAATCGATGCTGGTGGAGTTAGTCGCTAAAATAAGAAAGGAGACTGGCTGAAAAAAATAAAATAGGAAAACCAATATTTTTGTCACATTTTCCCTGATTGGTATAACTCGTAGATATGGTCTGTCTTGGCTAAACGAGAAGGAAGTCTGCGTAAAACAACTAGTTTAAACGGAAGTGGGTGTGCGTGCAGGAATAAAGTAGATCATACGTGAATTCGGGTTTGAGCTCCGAAAGTCTGTTGAAAGAGTCAAAAATATCACTAGGTAGTTATCGTCATAAATCATAATACCGGTGCTACAGATACTTTGTAACAGTGAATATAATTCAGAACGGATTTTCTTCTTTTTGAAACATGAGCACATCAAAATGAAATAATTTTGAGTAAGTGTATAGTTAATCGACTGGCACAGGAATATTCTGAAAACTGCTTGCATCTAAATGGTGATTGTGGGTGATAGTGGACAAGAAATTGGATATTAAACCAATATTAAAATTACAGAACTATTTCTTCAGTGTCTGACTGGGAATTATTCCGTTAGCGACAATGATGCAGCGGATAGAATATAAACTAGTAAATTTGATCGTCTGATGTGAATATTAGCTAGTTGAAAATTTCACGACAACATATAGAAATAAATACAAGGGCGGGGGGGGGGGGGTCATATAGTTGCTCCGGAAAGGGAACAGCTTGTTGTTCCGTGAGATTAGATGGTAACAGCAAGATGCTATTCAGGATAACGGAATAAGTGGCGCATAGTGTCTCTTCACTAAAACACTTAAAAGTTTCATACGCAGTGAAGTTATGGGAAGAAGAATATGAAAGTCCAGCTATCTCTGAAGCAAAGAGAAACATTGTCAGAGAACAGACCTAAAACCGAGATGTAAAAAGTATGACATTAGATTGGTGCTTTGAGTTATCTCAAGTAGCGTCTCCTCAACTTACCAGCCAGGAACAGAAGTGCAAACGTGTTTCAGCATTTCAGATTTGTAACTTTCAGCGAATTTTCAGTTTAAGTATGTGTAGATAATCTTTCGTTAAGAGTATGAAAATTTGATTTTTTTTGTCAGAAAACAGAAGGTTTCGACAAAACCAACTATAAACAGATTTCTTATTCATTTATTGGTAAGTAATTATAAGCCGAGTATGCACTTAATGAGTAAAGCAAACTGGAGTGGACAGTTTGGCTTAATTCTTTTTCCTACAGCCTAATGAAAACAAAGAATTCCGCTGACTGGTTGGAAAGTTTGCCTGGATCCTGCATGCCGCTATTAATAATGCTCAGATGATAATGAGCAGAGTAGCCTTCCAGCTTGACGTGCTAACTCGATAACACAATGGCACGACTCAGGCTAGGAGTTCCCCGTCAGCTTCTTTTCATTTTATTTTCCCTGCAATTATTTTTTGTTGGTTCATGCTTTCGTAGAAATGACGTAGAACTAATAATTCGCAGTTGGATATAAAAGACTTGCGTACCGTCGGCAGATTCTTCGGCGAAGTGATAATGAAGTATGTTGTGTCGAAATTCCCATCTATTGTTTCTTCAGCCCGTAATTGTCTCCAGTTGTCATTCATTGACCCATCCAACTCCACATTTTGAAGGAGAATTTTGTTAATATATTCCGTGAAGTTTTGGGCTCATACTTTATCAAATTTTACTACAGCATGGCGAGAAATAAGCTCTTCAGACCTACACACAATACAGTAAGTCTAGATCCAAGGCTTTATTAATATGGAAGACTACGAAGCCTAAAAAGAAATCAGGCGCTGGCTATAAGGAACATTCGTGCTTCCCTGTTCCTTTGCGCTTACTTCTTGTGAAGAGGTATGGTCGCGGGATAATTGAGATTAAACCTGGAGTGAAAGTTACCAGGGTTAGTGAGCAGAAAATGGAGGATTTAAGTCTAATATTTAGGTGACCAATTGAAGATGAAATATTAGAGGATATGATGTGGAAAATATATGCTGCTACTAAAGTTTCCGCCAGCAGATTTCAAGATGCCTTAGTTAGGAGCTTGCATAAACCACGTAGCTCCATTCTCTACCCCCCCCCCCCCCCCACGTAGCACTTAGCTTTTTACCCTTTTGATTACAGAGGACATTTTGTTTTGTTTCCTCCTGTCAGACTATTCTAAATTACAAACGAAGATAATTAAATGACGGAAATAAATATTCACATGCTGTTGTGTGTTCTGTTCCTCATTTTAACTGGGATAAATGTTATGAAAGGAAAGGAAAGCTACTTGGCCTGGCTCGGAACCCCCCACGTATCCCAGCGTAACCTTCCAGCCAACCCCCCCTCCCCTCCTGGACCGAGCCACGTAATTTGTGCACGCTCCCTTTCTTACTGTACACAGGAGCAAGTAGTTCTTGGTAAACAGCATGCAGGCGACTGAGTTTTTTTTTTTTTTTGCATTTTTTGTTCTTTGATTAATTTGATCTTTCTGAATGATGTTACCTCCAGAAAGTTTAATGGTGAAGAAATAAAAAACTACTGTGCAGAGGTGTTTGTAAAAATGATGTGATGTGACACATGCGACTTGTAGAACATTACAAGTAGGAAGGGTTGCATATGTGACAGCAGGAAATTCATCCCACATGTTATATAGGATGCTAGTATCCGCTTGTAGGCGTTTGATATGGAAGGTGTTACTCATCCATACTAAGGCCAATGGTTTATCGTTGGCCTCCAAAACGGTATAGCGTTCTTAATTGCAAATGACTGCGATGATGTGAGTGTGTTCGGTGTAGAATGTTGTTTGGGTTGTGGGTGAGAGATGAAACAAGGGAGAGAGTGATACTGGTTGCCAGCTCATTAAAGCCTACTCTTTCGAAAGACAACAGTGAGTCTGCTGAGTTTTACAGCGTACGAATCACCATCAGTAGTGACATGTTCCCTCACTCTATACACACTGCAGGGAAGTTTGGGATTTAATCCAAGCGTTTGGTACACAATCTGTTGATAAGAAATCGTGCATCTCTCCTATTACGTAAGCCAAGTTCTGATTATGAAAAAATTTTCCACTACGAATGCTCGAAATAGTTATCCTCGTCGGATAATATAATGGTGACGATGCTTCAACGACGTGAACCAACGAGGCGGGTAGGACGCTTGTAATAAAGTTTATGCCTCCTAAAATACCTTCTACAAATTTTATCAGGGCTGGGCTCTATAATTCCTGTGTTATAAGATATTATTTAAGTTGATAAGAAAATATGTCCCTATGTGCATGGCAGTTATGCATGTCATTGAAACGTCATCCAATGTTAATTCTGAATAAAATCTTCAAGATTCTGGGTGTACATACAAAAAATTACATACAGAATAAACCTAGTTAATGAAACTGTATCAATTATCTGTGATAAAATCGGGCTCTAAAAATCCGCAGGTCAAATAATGTGAGAGAGAGGCAGTAGTCCAAAAGATTATGAACATGGTATTTTAATGTATATCGTGCGTTACTCAACCCGTACAAATAAGTCAGCAAGATGTAAATGAAAACATATTTTGCTCAGCCTTAGAAAGAAGAATGTATGATTTACAGATTTGCTAATTAGAGATACTTATAGCTGAAAGCGGGTTTCGAAAAATATTGGAAATTAGTCGTATGCTTAACAAAAAAAAGTCAAGAGATAGTAACGTTTGGAACTGTAGATCATTTTATTAGTTTTATATAATAACCAGAGATAATAGAAGCGAGACGGATGAAAAATGCTGCCTTCTTCAAACAAGGCGGTATACACACCTTACTGCACATGCAACGGACAGGCATTACAGGACCTTAATCACTTATTCTTCAACTGTTCTAATTTTCAGCAACAGCAATCAACATTCATCAAGTCTCCTAGTGCGAGCGCAGCAGCCACTTCCAACTAGCATTGCAGTACTACTCGCTACAAATAGCAACAGAATCTATAGAATCATCAAGGGTGATATTAAGGACAGTGACCTACATATTTAATGTATCAACATATTTTTACATACTATTAGTATTATTACCTTGTAACTTCACCAGGCTGACTGTATGGTCTATTCAGGAACTAAGGTCAAATAAATAAATAAATAAAATAATACTTCAAACAACGGTTGTGTTGTTTGTTTTGTATTTTCTTTCATTCATTTACTTAATTTTTTTTTTGCTTTATGTTGTTTTATTTTTTCTTCATTTCTTTTCTGCTTTACTTTTAAAAGAAAATGCTAAACTCACTAAGGTCGACTTATGGAACCGATTCTTAGAAAGTTGTCCTTAAGAATGCTTTGCTCTACGATTCTAATTACATTGAACCATATAAAATAAGGTTGAACGTTAGTAATCAGTAAGATGCGCTTTATATAAAACATGAAAAGCATTGATCAAGCCAAAAAACAGGTATCAAGTAACCGATCTGACGTCGAAATAACTTTGAGAGAAATAAAATTAGAAGAAGGAGGAAATTATATATATTACATTTTCTGTACAAGAAAGAACATATGCTACCAACTTTTAATAGTGTGTATAGATAGCATTCTTGTTTCCGTAGCAGGGTAAAAAAAAAATCAGTTTTAGCTACAAGAACCGAACGTACTTACACCACCATAAGGGTGTAATGTCCTACAGAGCACGTCGGCTCGCTGGCGCGGAGGTATGCTGCCCGACACTGTGTGTATCTGAGGGCCAGTCGATGATAGAAGGCAGACGCCTGTCCCCAGAGACATGTTTAGTTTGGCGCAGGGGCGCGGGACACAGACCGCCCTCTCTTCTCGCGATATTTTTGTTTTTTCTGGAGGGCTTGCCGTATGTGGTGCAGTGTGTGGGACAGCCAGAGGATGGAGGGGATGGCATCTACTCCTCGGAAGTGTTTCTTTTGCTATGTTCTATGTCGTCGGGAGGTGGAGAACGTTGCTGGACGCCCGAGAGCAAGGTTGTGGGCAGTGGCTGCTGCTACAAGTGATAAACGGAGGTAGCTGTGTGTATCAGCCGCCTACGCCGACGACGCCGTCGCCGCCGCCGCCGACCAGTGTCCTGCCGGGTAATGTGTACCGCCTGCTGATATAGAGACTTACTGCAACATCTCAAAACCCTGGAAACTGCCCTGAGAGACTCATGCCAGAATTAAAGAGCTATTAGCCTGGGTGCTTATCATATGTTTGCCATACATTTGTGATCTTGAAATGACAACAATTTTGTCTTAATGAATAAATTCATTTTCTTTTAATGTGAACCCATTTCTTTTGTGTGATCCCCTGAGAATTGTCATGTGAAGAGCCCATTATAAAGATCATTGAATAAAATAAATTAACTTTGCTACTTTTGCAAGCTGGCACCGTACAAGGTGTCTTTAAAATTAAAATAATACCCCGGAAAACTAGATGTTATAACATGGCGCGCCAACCTGTGGCCTGACTGTTTGAGATGTTGCAAGCGTTTCGTTTTAGCGAGTAGAAATCTCTATGTGTTTTTCAGCATTTTTGCGGTGTGGCGGTGATAGCAGAGGTCCAGCATATACAATGTATAATGATAAGATTGATTATGTGTAATATTTGTTATTTGTAACAGCATAGGACTCCTGTGGGCGTCCCGAGCGAGGTGATTATCTGTTCTCGTGTGTGATATTGAACCACTGTTTGTTGATCGTTCATGGGTTGTTGATGTATAAAAAAATACGACGTTGCATGAATTGTTTGGCAATCGTGGAGGAAGATGTTAAGTGATGGTCTTTGGTTATGTTCGAGCTGTCCTTTTGTTTGTAATTGTTTGTTGGTTTTGATGGTTATTCTGTTGTTGGAAAATGTTTGGAGACTAGGGACGTAAGATTTTAACAGCATCTCAGCGTCGGAAAGTTATGCTTGTTTTTGCCTGTCTTCTGTGATGAGTATGGTTTTTATAAATTTTTCTTGCTTGTCGTGTTTTTCGAATGCCCCGAGCATCTATGCTCTTCATAATAGAGTTTTGTGCGTTTGAGCGTTCATTCCATCAATAATTGTGTGTTTGAGGATTTGTGGATGCTTCCCGTGGAGGTACCGGTATAAATATTGAATTGTGGGAGGAGAAGTGTGGTTAAATATTTGTTTTACGAAGTTTCTAAAATTTTGGGTGCTTTTGAGTGGATGAAACTGAGGTCCGGAAAATCTACCGGGATGGCACAAAATCACAGTCCGTCAGAGCCAAACGAGCAGGAATTCGCGATGGAGGGAAATCACGATAATTTAATTGACAACGCCGCGGTTCGAAGTGCTGAGCAAACTATTCAGCAGACAGCCAGTAAAGAAAGAACTACTAGTTTTCCTCCAACCGCAGAAACGAGCGATCAGTTTGTGTCGCTGCCGGAAAATCACGCTAGCGCAATAATGACGCCCCATGATATGTTGGTAATAGTACAGCAATTGCTTAGTCCGATCAACGAACGATTAACATCCATGATCGAGGAACAAAAGAAAACCAATGAACAAATTTCGGCGTTCAGGGAGGAATTGACGTCCGCGATGGAAAAAGGGATTGGAGAACTTACGGAAAATGTGCCAACGCTACGGGCGGGTCAGGAAAAGCTAACCATTGTTGTTGGTCGCAGTAATGAGCAGTTGGTGGATGTACAAAGACGCGCGTCGGAAATAGGTCAGGAGACGGAAGAAAGGATTAACATGTTGGAAACGCGTGTCGTGGAAATTGAGAGGAGCCACAGTGCGGATTTGACCCAACTTGGAGAAGAGGTGATTCAGATTCGCGTTGCAAAGCTGAAAGCAGAGCGCTACGGTCTCGTCGAAACGCATGAGAGCTCTTCGATTAAACAGACAAATAAACAGCGGGACATCCATGTGTCGGCGTGTTCGGAATCGGTACGAACGGACAGGCAGATCAAACCATCGAAAATGCCAACTGTCGGACACGAAAGACGAGACCTGCGATATTTGTGCATATTTGGACAGGCGGGAACAAATGCCGAACATCTGTTCCAGTCCGAAGGCCTCAAGAAGGTGCCAGGCGGCGAGCGATGTTTTCCGAACGCATGCTACTCTCTGAGCAGGACGCTTTTTTGTGACTGTGTGAGCGAAAGGCAGCTGGGGTGCGCTTATGAGCCGTATGTGGGAGGTTTCGAAGAGAGAGATTGTTGCGGAGAACTGAGAGGCGAAATTAGTGCTAACTTCATGCACAGTCAATCATTTTACTTTGCTGAGAAGAAAGAATTTGCTGAGAATTTCCGAAGCACAAACGCCAGCGATAAGTATGAGTTTTGGATGTGCGTGGTACACGGAAGGCTCAAAACGGGAGCTAACTAGGCTTGCCCCCCCCCCCAAAAAAAAACTTGGTTTGGACCGCAGACATACCCAAGGATATGAAGTGGAGAATAATTATGGTAATAAATAAGTATAATGTTAGTGTCATATAGTGGATGGTTCGCAGAAGTGCGTAAAGTAAATTCTGGTAGCATCTGAAAGTTGCGAGAGGAGGGAATTTTGGTTGTAGTTGAAGATCACTTGAGCCATAAAAACAGTTGAATTGCTTTGGTACATGGGATGGAATTGAAGAACAGTCACTGCGTGTGGAGAATGCTAAGAGGCGATGATTGATGTCAGGTGAGAAGGAAATAGTTTTTAACGATTGTTGGCGAATGAATATGAGATGGTAAGTCATTTTTCTTTGCTAAACTTCTCTGGCTGCTCTCGTGAGGAAGTTGCGGAATGCTTGGTGGACCTAATTTTTCCAGAGATTTAAAAGTTGTTGGTGGAAGTTTTGACGTTGGTCGAGTTAAAAAAATAAATAAAGGAAGGTATTTTTGAGAGTCAGTTGTAGCCAGAGCGGCACTGATGTATGGAGAGCACTTACACTGGAGTAAAGGAGTCAGTGGATGAGTCCCAATTTGTATTTGCATTTTCCTCGTGCGAAGGACAAGGGTTTAAGGTGAAGAGACAACGGACGTGCATGGAGTGGAAGGTTTCAGACGTTCCTTTTGGCAACGGATAGAAGGCCAAGGACGCATGAGCATAAGCAGTCCGGTTGTCGTTTAATTAATATGGTGATAGCAGGTCGTGGAAGATTCATATGAGGGACAAGGTAATTATTCCTGGGGCTCCGTTAATTTGTGCTTGAGGTGGTGGAAGTGTGCCGAGTCTGGTATAACGATGTTTTGTACACTCTGGATTTTTTTTCATAATAGCGGGAAGCGGGAATAATGTGGTTCCACCAAGTCAAACCAGCTTCACGTTTCTCCAGCGGATATTTCGTTCACTGACATCACTCCTTTGGTTTGAGAGTCGTCTGTTAGCAAAGTAATTTTGCCGTTCGAAAGAGATAATTCATGATAGGTGAGAGTATAGGGAAATGCAAATCCCAGATACAGATTGTCGTTGAATACTGCACATTAGTGAAGGTATTCTTACTTGTGTCTAAGCGGAGTTACTTCTTCAGAATTTGAGAATTTTTAGAGAAAATTGTGGTTTTGTAAGGTAGGGAATGAAGTTTGATTTTCAAGTGGAGTATTTCTTTCGGCGCCGGACATGACGCGAGATTTTAATTTAGATGAGGATAGCTGCGAGTTATACATTGTTAAAGTCTTCCCATATGATTTCTCGGAGAATAGTTATTGCTTCCACTGGTAGATATTATGCAAGTTATTTGACAGGGTGACGAACTTCTTATGATTATGTATGCATTATTCAGTGTGAAGGCATTTTCTGCAGGGTATAATATGTTTTTTTATGCTAGGTTAATGAGGCTGTAGATTTGATAGAATACTAGTAGTTTACTTTCTTAGAGTAAGGGATACAGAATAGGTCGGTGAACCATGGCTTTCGAATTAGGAGCCGAAGCATAAGAGTGTGGGTTGTTTTGAAACTGGGAGTGTCAGCTGAGGCAGAGGGTGTCCTTGACTTCACCGGGGTGCAGGGACCTGGGCTCCATCTGGTTGGAGGCAGGCGCCTTACCATCTGCGTGAAGGTGGCTGTTTGTTATGAAGTTGGTTCTGCTCTACAGGGAAGCGTTGTGACTGTAAATTCTGTTAGTTGCAAGGAGTGTGTACGTATGAAGAGAATATGTCGTCACCTCATAGGCTTAGTTATTGTAAGATAGAAAATTTTCAGTTTTTATGGATAATGAAAGCTGCTTTTAGGGGTATAAGTAGTCTATTAGGAAAATGGTGGTTTGGTTTAGGGTTCTTAATCATTACTGGGTGGCCCTGATTCATTGCTCACTTGTTTTCGGACACAATGGTTTTCTCTGTTTGGTTATATGGGTATTGTGAACGATAAAGATTTGCCTTTATGTGATGGCTTGGTGATTATTTTTTTGTATTAATCCTTCTGCAATTTTGCACTCTCATTTGTAATTTTGTTAACAGAGAGTACAAGAAGGATGATTTGTGAGGCCACAATCTAGTAGAATTAATTTTTTTTTTGACCCACTGTGTGCTGGTATTTTATATGTGTTGTATTGTTAATGTAATATCTGTAACCATCAGAAAGGCTGGACAACGGCACAACGATGTATTTTCTGAGACCATAGTTTCTTAGGATTAAGTATTTTTCTGAACACTGTGTGTTATTGTTTAGATGTTGTATACTGTTTAAGTTGTATCTGTAGCCATAAGATAGGTTGGACCCAACTGCTATCATTTACGCCATGCCCATTGTAATGAATGTCACAGAGAGAGTTTCGTGCTCGTAGCGGAGCGCAGTGTAAGATCGAGCAGTCACTGCAGTGGTTGTTGACCAATGAGACAATCCGCATGACGTTTCAGCAGAGGGAAGTTTCGAAATGGGTGGTTTTTATCAAGGTATTGTATGACTCGGGCAAACGATAGGTTGAAGAGACAGTTCTGGCTAAAGAGCGTGAGGATGAAATGTTTCGGGACAAAGTGAGAGGATAGGTCACATAGACTGAATGAAAAATTTGAACTTTAAATAGGAAATTTCAAATTTTTGTGGAGGTGGCAGTTGAAGCTGTAATGTCCTACAGAGCACGTCGGCTCGCTGGCGCGGAGGTATGCTGCCCGACACTGTGTGTATCTGAGGGCCAGTCGATGATAGAAGGCAGACGCCTGTCCCCAGAGACATGTTTAGTTTGGCGCAGGGGCGCGGGACACAGACCGCCCTCTCTTCTCGCGATATTTTTGTTTTTTCTGGAGGGCTTGCCGTATGTGGTGCAGTGTGTGGGACAGCCAGAGGATGGAGGGGATGGCATCTACTCCTCGGAAGTGTTTCTTTTGCTATGTTCTATGTCGTCGGGAGAGTGGAGAACGTTGCTGGACGCCCGAGAGCAAGGTTGTGGGCAGTGGCTGCTGCTACAAGTGATAAACGGAGGTAGCTGTGTGTATCAGCCGCCTACGCCGACGACGCCGCCGCCGCCGCCGACCAGTGTCCTGCCGGGTAATGTGTACCGCCTGCTGATATAGAGACTTACTGCAACATCTCAAAACCCTGGAAAACTGCCCTGAGAGACTCATGCCAGAATTAAAGAGCTATTAGCCTGGGTGCTTATCATATGTTTGCCATACATTTGTGATCTTGAAATGACAACAATTTTGTCTTAATGAATAAATTCATTTTCTTTTAATGTGAACCCATTTCTTTTGTGTGATCCCCTGAGAATTGTCATGTGAAGAGCCCATTATAAATATTATTGAATAAAATAAATTAACTTTGCTACTTTTGCAAGCTGGCACCATACAAGGTCTTTCAAAGTAAAACTAATACCCCGGCCAAAACTAGATGTTATAAGGGTGAATAGCAGTTAGATCTGGAGAAAATGAGTAAGAAAACTAACGACTTTTAAAAGATAGATCTCGATTATTCGTTTTTAAAAAGGCATTATTAAGGGAGAATGATATTAAACCGATCCAGATCTGGACACAAAATGGCCTAATTATCCTCAAACACCATTTTATTTCAATGAACTTTATTCTCCGTTCAGCTTGTTGTTGTTATAATCATGCTTTTGTAATGGAATTGTGTCGCGAAAGAACAAGCGACGGGCTTCTTTTGTGACAGCGACTAACAGGCGGGAAGATTTAATTACGAAAGTTGGCTCACAGTTAAATGTAGCCAGTAATTCCTCTGCACCAGTCCCGCTGCTCACAAACCAGTGATCTGATAAAAGAAAGCTTCATACAGACTGTCCTACGAGCATTTTCTAATAAGCTTTGCAGTAAATAGTTCCACCTCTATCGACTGTTTATAATTAAACGAGACAGCACTTAAGCATTGACGATTATGAAAAACTTTTGCATCAAGTTCCTACACATACAAACAATTAAGGTACTGGAATGTTGTGTATGAAGCTAAGCGTGAAAAGGTCTGGAAAGAGAGGCATCGCTCCAGAGATCAGTGAAGCATACTTCTAGAATAATTTAATCGGTTTTAGGAGCTATGAAAGAAATAAATAATACCACCAAACTGGGAATCGTGGTTCATAGCGGACTAACTGAGGAATAAGACCTTTTATTTTACAATTTTGTAATATTACAGATCCACATCGTTCCATCGCGCATTCATAATTAACCAGTAGGTTTAAACGAAGTATATAACTTTCTTTATGGTTTTAATTCAAAGGGAGAAAATATTGAACTGCTACGAAAATATTTGCTATAATAGTCACATAGAATATAACGAAAACATCCACATCGAACTAATATAAATAAATAAAAATCAATTAGTAATTAATATAAGGATTTAACCGAAATACATACTTTTCTTTATGGTGAATTTGCAATTTAACACATACTGAATTATTACAGAAACATTAGTAGATATAAAAAAATCTTGTTATAATAGCGACATGGATGGACAGACAGTGAAAAGATCTCTGGCCTTTGTCAGCCCGCCAATGAAGGCCACTCGCGTGACGTCACAGTGTAACGATGACCGAAGTAGCTTTCTTATATTATATTATTATTTATATTACTACTAATACAATTGTAATGAACTCAACGTACTCTGTGAACTATTTACTGTGCGCTGAAGATAAATATTATCTTTGTTAGCTTGTTTAATAGTATTCTGCCCATCAGAGTGCAGACGAACAATTTAAAGTTACATATGAAGGATCAAATGTACGCGCAGTAAACAAATTTCACTTCTAAGATGTTCAAATGAGCGGCAAAAGTGAGAACAATAGAAAATTGTTTGAAATAAATTCACTTGCATCAAAAGTGATTTTTGGAGGGGGGAGGGGAGATGGAGTGGAAGAAGGCCTTGCCTGGACCGTTTCTTGGTGCAACAGAACCATATAAAATCATTGATGAAGTAAATAATGTATTTCTAATTACAACGTGTTCGGTTTTGATATGAGCAAAGCCCGTTGTGAAGCTATTTACATTATTGAATAAGAAAAACCAGTTCGTGAGATGATTTGCTATTAGCACAGTGTTGACTGATAAGGCGGTAACGTCTGGGAAAAACTGACGCAGCACGATGAAGCCGTATTAAGCCGAAAGCTGCCACAAGAAGCGTTTACTCATAAATTCGAGGCAAATATTCAGAATTAAACATTTTCACTTTAAGAGCACTAGTTCTGAAAAGGTGTTCGCAGAGGCCAATCATATTCCACCCCTATATAATGGAGCAGTTGACATAAAGCATTAGCTTCTGAATCACGTCAGTTGTCACTCCCGGATGCTCACGCAGCGATACTGGTGAATGACGTCATTATGGTGACTTTGCTGTTGTACAGTATATGGCAGGGGCGGAGAAGGATATTCAACTGTTCAGGTGTCACGAGAAGCGAAATGCGTCCCAGAAAATTCCTTAAGATGTTCTAGCAATTTCACGAGTGTAAGATTTTCTTGGTGCTGATTGTTCGTTTTGACCTCCCACTTAGTCTATCAGGAGTTTTGTTTTTACTGCAGACAATTGCTGGCAGCATTGAATACAAGAAGCCACCCACTACGTTCTGGGATATCGTAGCATAACAGACAGACGGAAAGAATTAAAAACCGCATGTCCGACATCTGGCAAATCCATCGGTACGTCTATCAGGCACGGGAAAGGAAGAAATTCACTACAATAGTTTAAACGAATTTCTTTAAGAACTTACTACTACCAACAAAGTGGTTCGGTGATTGCCGTTTAGGAATATTTTCAGCCGAATATAATATTTCACTAGGTAGTAACATCCTGATCTTTGCGATAGTAGGTTTTATTTTACTACACTTCTTTTTCCAAGCTTTTAGCATTTCGGTGATGCGCATTTAAAAAATAATTTAATAAATGCAAATAGCTGATTTCCTTATTTAGCTTTTGCTTCTCTGTTTCTTTCTTCCGATATATATATCCTCACTGCTGTAACACTTTATACGATGTGAACGGTATCGAATGTCTATTAATATTTCGCCTGTATCAGTAGCGCACGCTGATGCCGCTGTTATTGATTTACTCTTCTAACATTCAACTTCATAAATTGGATGTACAAATCACTCTGCATCTGCAGCGCATATCTGAAAAGAGTGCACCTCACTTAACGTAACAGGATTTCTCCTAGCGTGAACGCCATTAATTCATTCTTGTCATAATTCAGTCGTTTTAACAGAAATAGTTAAAAACTTACAAAGCTGTTTAGCTTCGTTACTTAGCAGCTTTCACAGCTGAGGATGTTAAAATTTCATACCATTAACGGTGAAGGCATTGTGGCCACTTTAGCTACTGGATTTCAGACCGTTTTTACATCAACAGATAAATCTCCATCAAATATTCAATTATTTTCTGATTTACTGAGCAGGCTCAGTGTTTGTTTGATAAAACATACAATAAATTCATCTTTCAGTAAATACCTTTATTCCGCTACACGAAGTCCGGTAACCCTCGAGCTTGGCATCCGGGAGAACGCGGGTTCAAATCCCCGTCCGGCCAGCCAGATTTCGGTTTTCAATGGTTTCCAAGTGAATTCTGCGAGTTCTGCTTTAAAAGGGCCATTGACGAATTCCTTACTGTTCCTTGTCCTCTATCTTCTCCCATCTCTAATGTCCTCGACGATGACAAGGCGTATAACCGTAAAAAGGGGGGGGGGGGTGGGTGGAAATCCGGCACCCAAAGATCATTGCGTTTATTACAAATGTAATTTTACTCTACAATGACAGCAGTTGGCATTTGAAGCAAAGTACTAAAAATGTAGGATGACGAAAACCTAACATCCCACGCGCCTTCTCCCTGCTCAATACTTCATTTCGTTTTAATTTTATTTTGCTGAATACGGTGTACACATCTTGTTATGATCAAGCTAAACAGATCTTTAAAATTGAAAATGACATTCGTTTTCCTGTTTTGGAATATTAAAGATGATTGGGATCAAGAGCGAAAAAGATACAAAAATAAATATACTAAATAGTTCGATAGGAGATGATTACATGATTTGTTAGTTATAAAGTGGTCCATTGTTGCTTAAAAAATGGCCGACACGTAGAAGTTTGTTGGTTATGATTACGTCCTGGTTTTTTAATTTTGTGTTTATCAAGAGACACTTCTTTGCTCTGTTAAATTTAGTTTGCGTTTTAGTATGAACTTGTAGTTGACGGAGTAGGAAGGAGATAAATGACAGTTATAATCAGTGAGAAATATTTGGATGTGTTACCAACTCCATTTAAGACCTTTGTACATGGTACTCAGATTTCCATGCGTTGAAAGTGGAGAAGAAGAGCTGATGAAGGAACTTACTGAATAGTGCAGCGTACGTTTAATTTTCTTTTCGGTTTATTTGGATACACAATTTTTGTTCTAATGACCCCACCGCATGTACTGTAATGCTTCATTTACGCGCATTTAACAATCTGATACTCACGAGAGTATACATACAGGTTGTAAACGTAATTTATAGCTTTCCTCCACTGACATGTAATTAAATAAACAACACTGATACTTAATTATAAAAATATCATTGCCAACTGCGCGTTTCTTACATAATTGTGTTTGAAACTGAATTATCCAAAAAATGAAAATAAAAAAATAAAATAAAAGCCACTGAAAAATCTTTTTTATATATAAAAAAGGTTAATAACAAGTTTTTTTTAAAAAATACATGTTTTGTGAAATTGTCTTTCAAATGTTTTACACATCAAACGTAAAAAAATCGGTTGAAAAAATTTATTGCTGATTTTGTACAAATATTGAATATTAAAAAATGTATTTTCATGAATTATTTATTATAAGAGTCGAGAGATCATCCGTAAAATGAGCAATATGATTTTCTGTCAAAAATTATCTGTTGTAGCGTCAAATTGGTAAAAGTCACTGATTTTGTTATTTTCTAAACTCCAGAAATATTGATGCAGTTTTGCTGCAAACTTTAGCAGCCTAAGGGGGAAAAATAATGTTTTTACAGAAAAGTTTTCTTATGAGAATTCAATCAACCCTTAACCGCAAGATTAACTCACACTTGGCGGATATTTCCAATGTTCTAGGTACATTATCTATAAGAACATCTAGCATGTTAAATGAAGTAATAATATGAAAGATATCCTTTAAGTTACTGATACTTATAATATTTTACACTTTTAGCAGGTGTTATGTTAGTGCAGGGAAACGACGGAGTGAGTGGCGTGACCAGCCGTTCAAGGAATTCATAAACCCTAAACAACCCTGATGAAGGCCCCAGGTTGGGCGCCGAAACGTTGGAAATAAAAATCGTTGAAAGCAGCGAGACTCCCGGAAAAGTAAATGGAATGTTTTACTGATAACTGTTAGTTTGTAATACTGGAAGTAAGAAATTAGTTTTGGATGGTCAGACTGCTTCCAGGAAATTAGCAGAATATTCTTTCTACTCGGAAATTAATATCTATGCAGCGAAACGCTAAGAAGCATCTTCCTTAGTACATAAAACTGTGCGCGATCAGTAATGGCAGTTTTGCACGAAGTCTCGAGAGAAACGAGGTTCTCGTGTTGAGAAGGCGAGTGCAGACTACCCCAGGGAGTTTCTTACAAAACGCCTGCTTGGCATGCAAACTGCTACCACAAATGTGGCACGCAAATTTCTTATTTGATGTCGCTCCCTATCCTCCTCATTTGTGCGAACTCAACCATTACATCCAAACAGAAAATACGGTACTGCAGTCGATTACAACTGTAAACACGTTGCAACACTGGTTGATAATCTCCGGAAAAAAACTGAACCGACTTCACAATTTTTTTCTATGAATTACCATTAATTACTGTTGCTGTAGTTAGACGAACAAATATCGCCAAGTGGTAACGCGCTTTCGTTTTGTGCCAGGGAGGCAGAAAGGTACTGTACATTGTCCCTGTGTCGTACCAACTGTCATGATAACAATTATTTTTAGGGTCTTTCAGTGGTCATCTAGTCAAATATTATTATTATTAACGCCTCGTCGTTATCGATCGAGGTCATTAGAAGCGGACAAGAAAGGCGAAGGATTTCGACCATAGCCTTATAAATGAACCATCCCCGCATTCGGCCATAGAAAACCGAAATCTGAATGGCCTGATGTGGATGCAAATTTGAATCCGCTTCCTCCCGAATGCTAGGCCTGTAACATGGTAACGATTTTTTTTAACAAATCGTATGTGTGTTACCAGCTCTCCAATGACATTGTAGTGACCTGCGATCGTTAGGCCATTAGGAAATGATAGTATGTTTATTCCATCCAATCGGCGACAGCGAAACGAAACGTTGAAGTGTGGCAGAAGTTGAATCATACAATTCTTCAGGGGCATCTTCTTCCTTTTTTTTTATTCTGGCTTTAAGCCTTGTCGTGGTCTAGGTTAACAGAGGCGGGAAAGGACTGGGGGCAAAGAATAGCTAGGAATTCAGCCATACCATTTTGAAGAAACCATACCGGCATTCGCCTGGAGTGATTTGGGGAAGCCATGGAAAACCCAAATTTGGATAGCCGGACGGGGATTCGAACCCACGTCCTCCCGAATACGAGGACAGAGCGTTACCGCTCACCCACCACGCTCGGAACCAGGGATATGAACACGCTAAGATAGTAAGAAGCTAAAATCCGACAGTGAGATTGAATTTTGACGGCTTTGCAAATTTGCTTTGTCCCCACCCTATGTCAGCAGAGTGAGAGGGCTGACCGAAACCCATTTCGGGAGTCAGTTCGCTTTCATTTTGTCTGGTAGACACATAAGCAATAATCTCCATATTCAACTGGAGGACACCTTGTATGAATTAGAAACTATAGAGAGCAGCAGAGGTGTAACAAGAAGACTGCTATAAGTTGAGAATTATGGGGTTTAGATTGTTTTGGGTCTGGATTAGCCAGACGTTAAGCATGCTAACTTACGATATATATATATCGCTGGTCAAAGCCTCAGTGCGTCTATACTACATCACTGCTTATGAATTGTATGTATGTATGTTTGGTCCAACTTTGTTTAGCTTGAATTTTGCTGTAGACGTGTACACATCGTGTTACAACTAAGGTTTTTGGTCCTAGAGGGGACCTACAATGCAGCGTGGAACCCGGGCCACGGAATGTTCTGGCGTAGCTCATATGATCAAACATAACTCTCAAAATTTGTGCGCCTACCGGGATTCGAGCCCAGGATCGAAGCAGTGACCGTTTTGAAAGCAAGCACCTTAGCCACTGGGCTACCAGACCACTCTGTTTAGGAAATATTGTATAAAGTTGCGAAGCTGTAACAGTTCGTCCAAGCCAAATCATGTTAATTAACTTATGTTGCTAAAGATTAACTTGCCTATTTATCCTTGAAGATCCCATCACGAGTACTCAAATTCGATCTGTGATTTCCTTTCAGCAATACTCCTCTCAGTAGACTTAGTTTCAATCTTGTCAAACAGCGCTTGTTAAGCGGCCCTATTCAGCTGTTCCTCTCGTTCACGACACTGTAATAGGGGTATTACATAAAGCACAAATAAAGCGGACAGACTTAAGTGTTACCATGGAGCGTAATCCCTTTCAAAACACATGTCCGGGAGAAATTTTGATGCTGGAATGGTTTCTCTTTGCCTTTTCTACCGTGGCTACTGATATTATTGTGTCTATGTGTTTGTTGGTAACTGTGGAGAGTGAAGGAAGGGAAATGATGGCACTCTTCAGGAAACCAAGCAAGGCCTCAAGTTTATCGTCTCCATCAACATTGATGCATGTCCTAATTTCAAACCCATTATGTAGGGTTAAGGACCTAAACTCAGTACTTTAGTAAACAGTCTGGGGACTAGGAATTATACACCACAAACTAATCATCCTGGAGGCGAAGTACCCGATTGTGGTTAATTATTCCACCACCGGGGTTAGAACCCGCTGTCCCAGTCACAGTAACCGCGCCTTAGGGATTTGTTAACAAGGTTGGTAGCCTGGGCTGCACCGACAACAGGACTCGTGACTGCAGTAGTAATATATCCAGTTCGTCAATCTTAATAATGCATAGGTATGAAAGGCGCATCAGATCCAATTTCGGCGAAATTGATTTTAAATTATTCTGAGTGAGCAATACGTATTGGATGGTAATCCCTTCTCATCAAGCAATTGAGGTATACAGAGTCTGGCATTGGCGTCCCTGAAATCACGTCTATCGAAAATTTCCTGGCCGTTGCAAGGTATATTCCGAAGACGTTAGACGTCATCCCTGCTTTTTTTTTTCTGCGAAAAGATTTTCATGTTACACATAGAAGAATATTTTAGACCTTTAGACGGTACAGCAAAAAAATTGATGAACGCCTGAGCATTGAAGCACCAAAGCGACTGTTGCTTCACTCTTTTTTTTATTATTATTATTCCAACAGAGATACTATTTTACATAGTGAAATATTATATAATAACTATAAAATAAAAATTATTATCACTATTTAGGATAAAATAATTACAGTGAAAATGTCAGAAAAAAATATAGAATAAAATTACAGAAACAAGAAAATAATTACATGAGAGATAACTATTAGAAACTCAAAAAGTATTGATGATACTCAACATATGGTTACAGAAAAAAAAAAAAAAAAAATAGTTACAGAAAATAAAAAGACGGAAACAAATAATAGGGAGAGAACTAAATGATCTATCTATATATATACTATTATAAATCAGTAAGCAAGCTGGGTGTGTCTCATTATTTGAACGGGAGCTCCGCAAAAAATACAGCAGCAATGTGGGTGGTGTTTTCAAATCTTTAGAGCTAACGGACACAATTAAAATCTGCGGAAATAGTAAATTACTTATATGTACCGAGGTACGGATGGAATAATTAAACACATTTCTAGAGATAAAATTATGAGATACAGATCCCACTGTAATTGAGATGGTCACTCCTTGCACAAAAAACGGGAAAAATATCACACAATTTAATTTAGAATTCTGTTTAGTATTTTGACTTCGATTATTTAGTTTTTCAGTTTTCTTGAGTGTAGTTGATAAATGGAATACCTGAATCAGACGCAATAAAAGTTACTAATACCGGTTTTTAATTTATTGTAAAAACTATGAGTTTGACCAAAGATGAATATCTAAGGATTGTATATAGTTGTTTTTGGTTATAATTTCCCCGCATTATCTGTTTTGATAAATTTAATTATACGGAATTCATTACTCAAACCACTACATGGTATTTTAATTCTTGAATGTAACAGAATGTAATATATATGGTAAGTAATTTTGTACTAATATAGAGTAAAGGGTTTTCAATTTACCGGGTCGCCGAAATTTGATTGTGAATAACGTAAGACAATTTGAAAGTAAAGAGTAAAATTTTGTGTTGTGTCGCTTAGCGGTAGTTCTCGAGATGTAAGAAGTCAAAAAAATCAGTTATATGTATAGTTCTTTGTGCCTTTTGCGACGTTTTTTATCTGTTCTAGGCCGCATTTCAACCTAACCACAACCGCTAGGAATAATAAACCATGGCGTTGCGATACAGTCAATATATTATTGCGCATGTTTTAGTCCCCTTGCAGTTCAAATTGAAGTTGTATTATGAAATTAATTGTTATAATTTATGTAATGTGATAGTTGCATCGTTTGATTTTGAAGCGGCAAGTATCTGTTCAGATTGTGGTTAGTTTGAAATACAACCTGGACCAGAATGTTCTTGCAACAACATGAGACACGAGCAATTCAATTAGTAATTAATAAGCTGTTTCAATGAGTGCCATGCAAGTGATGACGTGTATTAAAGAAAACAAACGTTCATGTCCATGTGAGGCTTTGGCGACATGTTTCTTTCTGGTCCAGGCCGCATTTCAACCTAACCCCTTCAGTTTTGAGATACGATGAAGAGTGCAGATGCATAGATAGAAGGTAATAAACAAGAAATACATATTACTACCCACGGCATAGGAACGTACACATATCGTATTACGAAAATTTGCCAACGATTTCAGATTAGTTATTGCAAATGCTATCGTTGGCGGCAGAGGTATTTTTATAAAATGACCTTTGACTGTACTGCCATCACTAATGCAGACGGTAACTTTTTTTTAAACACGCCAAAACCCGCGCGTGCGAAGCAGCGGGTAAATGCTGGTATGATAATAATTCCGTGTGGTTGTAATGACCTGGTGACAGGGTTTCTATTGGCTGCGCAGTCCACTCGTCATAGCCTTCTTAAGCTAACTCGGTAGTCCTATCGTGTACAGAGGATCTGGGACCTACAATTTAATATGTAATCCGAACCACGGAAGTGTTCTGATGTAATTCTGTGCCAGAGGTGAAGGTTGACTTAAGGGCCCTTGAAAATCCCGGCCGAAACAGGGATTCGAAACGGGGACCTTTCGAACTTCAGACACTTTAAACGCTGAGTCACCAGACCGGTCCAACTAAATAATTATAGAAGTGGTTTATACTAAGAACCTCACTGCTCACTCCACAAGCTTTCGTTTAAAAACAGCAATACTGCCATTGAAAAAAATCAAGTGGGTGCTTTTACACGGCGTATACTCGTAGAACTTTGGAGTATACATAGTACGCAAGTTAAGAAATTTGGAAAAAAATGAACTCTCTGTTGTTTAATTTGACAACACATTCTGCACTCAAAATAATAATAGTTAAATTTTTAAGTCTTGTACAAAATCTAACTATGGTATATACACATTTAGTATTTTAGAAAAATGTTTCTTTTATAACACCCTCACCGAAAAGTAACAGAAAACCTTTAATCCATGCTGAAAACGTTCTCACGTAGTTGAATCAAAAGAATGAAATTGGAAGCAAGTTCCTTCCGCATGATTCGAACCAGTGATATCAAGTATTACCGAGAGTGGTGGTGTAACGGTTAGCGTCCTGGCCTCGCATTCGGGAGGACGCCGGTTCGAATCCCCATCCGGACATCCAGATTTGGGTTTTCCATGGTTTTCCAAATCACTCCAGGCAAATGCCGGGATGTTTCCTTCAAAAGGCCATGGCCTAATTCCTTCCCATTCCTTGCCCGCCATCCTTTCCCGTCTCTAAAGACTTCGCTGTTAAGAGACGTTAAGCAGTTAAAAAAATAATAATAATAAAAACAAGTATTACCACGTGAAAAAAAAAAACTGGATATAAAATTCCTTTACCCCTACCTTCTCGAAATTGAGAAGAATCCGCTAAGACCTACACGATTGCAACTACTGTAGTTTCCTTACTTATTATCACGACATGTGAACAGAAGGCTAATATCCAATTCACGGCGCATAGCTGTTAAATACCTGATACACGAAGCTGTTAAACCAGCAGATTGCGTGCACAGTTCGTTAATGTTACACTTTTGAAACCTGGTGTGGTAAAAGTTCTTGTTTGGAGGTCGAATAGTAGTTTCAAGCTTCACTCACGCATATCTTCCCATAGCGAACAACCCACCGCAGACAATACTGCACATTTAAAACTTATTCATTAAAATACACGAATAACTGTTCGTGAAATTAATTCAGCAATTGGATAAAATTGCGGAAATTTTCAAACAATCATTATGAAAAATTACTTGAAAAAGCGTAGCAAGAATGTTGAATGCAATTTGGAAAGGTGTACTAGCTGAATTTCCTCAGTAGCTTTGCGTCAAAAGGAGACTTATTTTTGAAGCACGTTCTCACAAGTTGAACTGTGAGTACCACACATTATTCCTGAAAGGAAGAGGTAGACTATGGAATGACGAGAAAAATGGGGAAGCAGCTCTGATGAAGGCCAATCTCTGTCTGCAGGCTTTTGCGATGCTGGAAGTGTTGTGTGTGTCGATATTCTGCTGGAAGTAAATGCTGCGATCTATTGGAAACTCATATACAAACTTAGAGAAAACCAACGGTCCAAAATAGCCAAGAAAATACCCACTGACTATCATTTATTTGAACTTTTCAGAAATTTAGGGTGGCATATTTTCAAGCTACTAAAAGGTACAAGACATGCTACGATAACTTCGAACAAGTTTTTATGAAGCATGAACTAAAACACTATCAGTGATATGGAAAAAATGTGTAGAGTACATTGAAGGCTATGTGTAATGTATATACCGAGCGTGGTGGTGTAACTTTCAGCGTTCTCGCCTCGCATTCAGGAGGACGGCGGTTCGAATCCCCGTCCGGGCATACCGATTTGGGTTTTCCATGGTTTCCCAAATCATTCCAGGCAAATGCCGGGATGCTTCCTTCAAAAGGCCATGGCCGAATTCCTTCCCATTCCTTGCTCCCCCCATCCTTTCCCGTCTCTAAAGACCTCGCCGATAAGAGACGTTAAGCAGTTTTTAAAAAAAAATATGTAATGTAAATCTTTTTGCTGCGTGTTGATCCAGTGAAGAGTTTTTAAAC
Organism: Vandiemenella viatica; assembly: GCA_031002005.1. NCBI lineage: Eukaryota > Metazoa > Arthropoda > Insecta > Orthoptera > Morabidae > Vandiemenella > Vandiemenella viatica. The sequence continues at coordinate 87,303,489 of JARYHS010011408.1, forward strand.
ACCTCCTCTTGTACAAATTTCTTATTAATGGGTAACCGCGATAGAATCAATGGTCTTAAATTAGAGTCTCAGTCATAAATTATTGTTGCGAATCACTATATCATCGAACTTCGGAAAATAATCTCATATTCATCATCAGAAAAGACAAGGCCTCAGTTATCTTGTTTTCCTCTCTTTGTCCATTAAAATGGTTTTCCTACAACTGTGGTTCAAATTTAAAATTGATTTTTTCTTCTCGTTTTTTAGTAGTCTACAGCTTATTTCTCCCTTGCGTCTCTATAATTCGTGTTCTGAAGTTTTTCGAAACACTCCTTCCAGCATTTTAACGGCCTTGATTTTTTACCTCTTCAATAACTCTCATGCTTTTGTAACCATTATTTCTTCATCCGTTCTGTACGGGTATTCATTCAAATATTTCCTTTTTTTTATACCAATATGGTTATATTTTTGCACTTAACATGGAGATATTACTGTCCTTATTCTGCATTCTATCCTTCAGTGTTTCCCTGTTATTGTTCTCACTTCGCTCTTTTATAATAGTTCTTATCTTCCTATTGTGTCAGTCTTGATTTTCTGCACCGTATATTAATATATTTCTTATTGCGACCCTATATTTTTACTTTGCTTTCAACAGTAATATTTTTGCTCCGCCATGTGAGATTTTTTAAATACCATGAATTCGTGTCTTAATTGTTAGTTTGCTTCTTATACAAATTATAATTGTTAGTTATTCAAAAAGTGCACTATCATCTTCATTCCTGTAACTTAAGCATTACTGAGAAAAAATGTTCTTTCTGCTCTGAATTTTTGACGTCTAAAATGTTCCAGACTTTTTGTTATCTTTCAAATCTTTATTCCATTTAGAGACGAATATGTCGAATAACAGTTTCTCCTCATCAAACCGTCGTTTGAGTCCTTCATAGACTTCAGAATCCTTCACGTTTCATTTTGGGATGAATTTAAAACTATGCGTTATTGTTTTAAGCCAAGTGCTCTTCTTCTTCAGTCATAATCACTAGGTAAATACGACTGCACCTTGGCTGTAGAACCACTGAATTAGGTCCCCGAGTTTCACGAAGTGCTAGAGACTTCGATATTTGTTTCTTTTACTTTAATCGTCTTAGTCACTAGATTCAAATTAAATTTAAATTTTAATATGCCTGGTAAATTCATTCCAATAGTTGCAAAGCTTTCACCAAATTGTCGAATCACAC
>JARYHS010011408.1:87305702-87344536 GCA_031002005.1 Vandiemenella viatica
GCGGAGAGAGATTATTGTAAGAAGCGGGAAAAAGGTCAGACATGGCTTTTATTAAGTAACCATCACTGCATTACCTGGAGTGATATGGCTAAAACATAGAGCATTGAAATCTGAAAGGCTGTTCTCCTAAATCCCAGGGCCTAAAGTTCTCCCATCAATCTTGCTAGTAAAATCGAATCAACTGTTTGACAAAAATTTCATACTGCCACGCAGTACGCCTCTGTAGTGATTGGATTTACAGTTTAACGTAAAATTCGAATCGCAAATACCTACCTCTACTACTCATGAAGGTCAGGTTGAGAGCCGGTATAATTTAAGGGCTGTCCGGGAAACATATAATCAGAGGACGAAAAACATTGTATCCTCACCGTCACAGCTCTCTATTGATGTGAACTCCCAACATTTTATTAAGGGTCCACTGAAACATTTTTCTCTAAAAGGGACCTTTCCGTTAGGACAGTGTAACTATCGTAATATACCTTTTCTTCAAACCAGTAGCTCAGCATGAATAAAAATTAAGGAATAAAAAGTGCATTTTTTACTAGTGTTTATCAACGCGCGCATTTCACTAATTCGATAATTGGCATGTTGTTACGAACAGCAGGACCGTCAGTTATTTTTGCAATAAATAAAGTGCTACGGAACACGTTGACTCACCCAATCCGCCGTAGCGGCTTCTCAAAGGAACTGTCGAGTGATTATCTGAAATAAATAAACTCTCTTGCCACGAAAGAACGAGGCAAACGATTACATATTGCTAGTACGTGTTCAAAATTCTTCTGCATAATCTTTTTCTTCTTTCGGTTTTGGTTTACTTTTGACCACGAGAAACATGTGATTTACTAGCTCCATTCTTCTTCCCCTCCCAGGATTTTTTCCTTCTTTTACTGAAGTTTCTTCATACGAACAAGGTGGGTCCTGGTATTTGGTCATTGATCCTGGTAACCTCTTGAATTTATCAATTTTAGTTTGAAACACTCTTCGATTCTCTATCTCATCTGGACGAATCCCAACTTTTTCCATATATTTTCTCGTCTCCTAAACCCATTTTATTGTCTCCTTTAGTCCAGTGATGTAGTTGAAAATTCTTTTTGTCATTCTACTCTTACTCGTTCTCATAAAGTGTCCACAAAATTTGAGCTTTCTCGTGTGTATTGATTCCGTAATTTTCTCTGCATACCTACATAGGATCTTCATTTTTCCTCTTCCAACAGGTATTGTCTATCCCTTTGCAGGTCCTAGGATTTTCCCGTCTTTTTCTTTAACTTCTCCAATTTTCTTAATCAATACCAGCCATTCTGAGATGAAAATTGACTCTGTCTTGACAACTGTTGTATAATGTCTAATCTTGGCTTTATAGGAGATCGCTTTCTTGTTGTGTCTGGTTTGTGTTTAATTCAGTATTATTAACTGTACATAATTTTATGTTTTTTGTTACTCAATTATCCAATGTCATGATATTACTCTGTTACCACATTTCATCTTTATAGTTTCCTTTAATATATTCAGTAAGTCATGGGTTAACCTGCATGTCTGCCAAGCCTTGTTACAGAGAGTGAAAAGTCATATAATGGCGTTTTGGTAACTACCGAGTGTATTCTCATCAAGGAGCCCCCACAGCTGCCAGTGGGACGACAGAACAGAAGCGACTTATTAACCGCGGGACTAGAATAATTATTTGCTCTGAATTATAAGTGGAGAGAGTTAGTGCTTGTTCAGATGGCACGCGACACAGAATTCCACAGAGTTCAGTGACGAAACCTTATAACAAGCCTTTGAAGAGCCACCATCAATCTTCGCCAGCAGAGGGGGAGACCGACTTTATTAAATTCCTCTCTGGCTTCAGCGACGCGTTGTAAGCTTTTGGCTGATTAATCCGAGACGTCCCCTCTTCAAACTCATAACTAATCGATGAGAAAACATATCAGTGGCAAGGTTTGGATTAGTCGCAGATAATTGCCTCCAGTTGGTTATTCCCGAATGAAAACCGCCCACCGTGGGCCACTATGGACATTAAGCTGCAGATGTCATGTATGCTCTATTACCAAAATATTTTCATCCTCCACCATAGCTGGGAATAACAATTAGTAGTAATGAAAAATAAATTAACAAAATGTCTCGCAAAAAACAGAAGTTAGAGATGGTCACTAGATTTTCAGGAAATTCAATCAGTCGCAGTTTGCTTCTAGTCTTAGGTTAATGAGTTGAACTGATGCAAAAAAGCTAAAAAATAAACGTTCCGTATGTTACCCTTTGTGGTTATTAGAAACGTATACTTTTTATTGTATCCCACTTGGTAAGGTAACAACATTGAAGGATTTCCAAAATAGCAATCATAAAGAAATACTAGACAAATTAATTGCCACCGAGTTCTCTTTTTATATGTCGATTCCCAAATAATCAAAGATCGTTAAAAATGAAAGGAAAAAGAGATGAATTTATGTATAGCGAGTACCTGTGAGATTCTCTTAAATTTTTCTTCCGATATCTCAATCTTGCATGTATGCTATCATTCATACAGTTAACTGCTTTTTTTTTTTTCAAATAATCTTCATCACCTTTGTTTGCCAGAACACGTTTTCACTATTTTTATGCCAGATGTGCGGGATAGTACGAATGTTTTTTTATTCATATGATTCTTTCTTTTCTGAGAGTTTTCCTCTGTATTTGATCTTTATCTTTCACAACCGCAAGTGTCTGATATGTACTTAAGTATTCTGGTGAGATATTATTCTAAGTCGATATGAAGACAACAGGCTGAATGCAAAGTGTGGTTTGGTTTCGTGCTGACGCCAGCTTATTGATAACATGTTTAGACAGAATAGTTAGACGATAAAAATAAGTAAATGGTTAAGTGGTTATTCTTGGTCTTGGAACATGGCATCCTCTAATTTGCTATCAATAATTTTTAATAATATTGACGTTTTAATGAAGAATCATTTTAACATTTTCCTCTAGATAGCATCAAATTGATGAATTTCCAGCTATTAAAAAGTATGAGGTTGCTACTTGATTTTTGAATTGGCTTAGCAACTGTCCCAATAATTTGAAAATACTGAAATGAAAGGCATAATATGTATGTTCTATTCTAAGACTAGTGAAACCTGAAATACTCTCATATGCGGGGAAAATCTTCCTTTTTGTGTTTGTAAGATTGATAAAGTAATACAATTAACGCATTTATTTAAGAAAAATTTTGCTATCTACTTTACCAAAACAAGACATGCATAATGACCAAGTCACCAGATTTTATTTTAATTTTAAATCAACGATTTTGTTCAGAAAGTGAGGTGAATACAAACAATACAATGTAGACTAGACTGAGAACAAGATCTCGTGGCTTTTTGTCAGTAAACAACCACGAGACTTGGCGTACAACAATTTCATACCTACGTACTGACATTCGCATTTCTTTGAAAACTGGTTGAATGTATTGGAATCTTTGATTTCAATTTTCACCCTCTTCCAGACGTCAGAATTGTTGGAAATTTTGCACACGTATTAAGTACTAAAGACAATACAATAATTTCGTAACAATGTACGGATATTCTAATTTAAAAAATATGATATTCCAACAATGTTAGCTAAAAAGTTAAACATAATATTATAGCTTAAAAAAAACTAAAAAACACGCTTTCCGTAGCAATTTGAGCTATAAACTTAAAATAATTAGTTCTGTATGACTTAAGTTCTTGACAAAGCTTAAAATAAGAATAAAGTCGTTGACCAAAAAATTAATGCAAAAAAAAGCGTGGGGTTCTCTCTACTTACCTTCATAAACACTCTACAAATGGCTAGTAATAATAATTTTTAAAAAAGGCAACTGATATCTAGCACCCCACGTTTTTTTTATATTGATGCTAATTTTTTGTTCAATGACTTTATTCTTATTTTAAGCTTATTCAAGAAAGTAAGTCATAACGAATTTTGGGACATTCTCTATCTATTGAACAAAATCTTTATATAAAGATTATTTAACTTTTTAGTTCACGTTGCTACGAAATGTGTCGTTCTTTTTTTTAGTTTTTTTTTTTTTTTTAAACTACAATATTAGTTTCTAGAATTGTTTTATTGGATTATGTTTTTTCAGGAAATTTGTACAGACTGTGAACAGAAGGAAATGTTTTGCACAAGTCATTGACAGAATATGAATGTGCCGGCAACGTGTTTCACACTCTCCCTTCTTCAGGGCCGGCTTTAGCGGCGGAGGGGGGGGGGGAGGTAAGCTTGGCAAAATCACCCCGGACCCGCCCCCCTGCTAAACAGAAATCAAACATTAAAAACCTTTCTAAAAAAAAGGTGTTATTTGATCTTTTGTATTAAAATTTTGTGACTATAAAAAATAACGAAGTTTTAGGTAAAAATAAAATGATTTGGGGGAGGGGGGGGAGAGAAGGGAAGGGGATGGTCCTAGAACACCCGAGAATCCTAACGCCGACCGTGCCTTCCTTCATCTCTCACCCACAACACAAGCAATACACTGAACTCACATACCACAGTACCACTCATGAACACTTTCACTCTGTACGACATGGCATCGATTTAGAATATGTACCAAGAACGATATTATTTTCGATGAGTGCCTGGGTATGACCTATCATCAAACAGTGATACTCTGAGCATTCACCTAAGATTACAGTTGAAACCTTGCTACCGTTAACCTAAAATATTGTGAAACACTGTCAGTATGGGATAGAAAAGAAACGGAAAACAGTTTTTACACTGACACATCATGTAATGTCTAAACATGTCAGTTATTCTGTTTTGCGGTTATGAATACTGATGGAAACTGAAATTATCGCCACTGTATGAATTTTAACGCTGAGCAGCAAGCGTGATGCAAATTGGTTTCTCGGAAAAAACCATGTTGAGTGCCTCAGACATTTGCTCCGCAATGTAAATATCGCTTAACTTGGCGCATACTGCAGAACTCAAAACCCATCTATAATTTCTCTAAATATGCGTGTTCGCATATGTTCATAATTTGCAGGAATGAAAATAACAGTCAAGGGAAATCTAAAACAAACGTAACAAGCATTTCTTTAAGCAATCACTTTTTTGTTTATAAATAATGGTATTAATCCTATTTCATTTCTGTCTCTGCTTTCTCTAAATTTATTTATTTACTTACCAACCTTGTTTCATGGATCCCTGCTGAGGAAGGACCTCTGCGATGTGAAACATCACAGTTTAACAATATTATTGTCACCATATCTTGAACAGTTTTCAGCCCAGCATGGATCTCAAAACAGGAAAAGGCCGCTAGGGAGAGGTACTTTGGGGAAAGCGCTATATTCAGGGACCTTTACGGTAGCTGTAAGGGCCATAGCGGCTGCTGGGACTCGAGTGAAGTTACGACAGGGCCAAGAGCTCACAGCTGATGTAATGAGTACTTTAAGACAGTGAACAAGATTCGAACATAGGAATCTGTACATAAAGATAATAATCGTCCTGGCAATACAAAATTACCATGAGAAATTTAGCGGCGAGATATTTAAAACACCATAGCTTTAACAAGGAATTTTTCTTTATAAAAAATTGTTGTTTGGGCGAAGTATCTTCATTTCGAGTTTTATTTTCGGCTTGTCCACTTTTGACAGTTTTTTTTCTAAATAGGCAAACTCGAATAACACTGAATCAATATTAAAGGAACAGAAATTGACCTTTGGTGCTGTACGTAATTGAAGGTGATGCTATTCTAGGCAATGTGATAACTAATCACATTGCCATGCAATTTAGCGTATTCAATTTTCTAATTAGATTTTTTATCTTCCTGCTACGTACAGAGCTCTTTGCAGCATTTTAATGATATATCCTCGAATTAATATTAATCAATAGAGTTTTCGCAATCATGTGAAAGCGGTGGATTCACATAAGGGGGCGTGATTGACCTCGTAGCTTTGAAGACTATTCTGTTTTTAACTCCGCTGCTCTTTGAAGGGCGGCAATCAGAAATATAAAAGTAACAGTGAGATTTTTATCGGACCTCTCCCTTTAAATGAGATTTGGTGAGATTTTGCCACCCTTCCCCCCCCCCCCCCCCGCTATTTTGAGCTCACTTAATGAATGGACGCCCTTAACAATTTGTCACTGAGGCAACTGGAAAATACATCACGTAACAAGCATAAGAGAACCAACAACAGAGATGTTGCTCTCCTCAGTCATTTTCCACGGGAATGTATTGCTCTTTCATGAATAGGAGTAAATTTGGATGGTTAGGTGATATGCTGTTACTGGGCTGAATGTGCTTTCGTGAATAATTCGTTTCGGGTTTAATCAGACCGAATGAAAAAAAAGTTATGAAAATATAAGTTAACGTTGTGTCAGATAAAATTACATTATACTTCGTTTGTATGCATAAAATACTGGTGGATGTGTGCTCACAACATTACCCGCAGCGCTCACATGCAGACATTGAGTAAACTACATTTGCCGTCGACCGTTCAGTACGAATGCTATATTTGTACTATACTTAACTCGCACGCTGTACTATCGCGGTGTAAATGAGAATCAATATGCGTCCAGTCTTTACATTAAATTTTACCGATCCGTCCTTTGTATGTGATGTGGTTCGGAATCCATATAAAATGCTAGGCATCCTTTATCTGAATACGTTAGGAGCCCATGGCTGTGGTGGTTTGTGCTATCATTTGAAACAGTCACTTAGGCGTCGAACTGACCTCTGCGGTCAATAATAATCTACGCGTTTACTTATCTCACGAACTGCATGGTTCGGTACAGGCCAAAATGTTTCCTGGAAATAACAATCTGTAAATATACACACAAACTTCTAAGCAATTATATCGAAAAGTTTTATGCATTTATATAATTGCGTTAAAATTAACCTATTTTTAATTTTAGTTTTCGTTTCCACATGAAGTTCATCAACTCTGATTGTTCAAAAGAAGTAAACGATGACTTCAGTTTGACCAATCGCGAATTCGTTCATTATTAACGGAATTATGCTTCTTTCATGGACACAGATATACAGAAAATATTCAAAACAGATTTTGTGTAGCTTTAATTTCGCATCAGACTCTGTTACAGTATTTTGCCCGTTTCATTATTTGTTTAAAAAGTAATTAAAAAACGGAGCTACTCATCAGTATCGAAACTGCTTGGCTCATAAACCTCGATAACCTCAGTGGCCATCAACCATTAGTTACGTTGGTCTTTCAAACCGTGTCAGCTAATATTTGGTTTAATCACAAAACAATACTACCAGAATCACTCGCTTTATCCTCATAACAGTTTGAATTAACGAATGAATACCAATATATAGATTCATTATGGAAATAGAGAGTAATCAAAATGTAAATTTACGTATGTGACAATCGTAAATTAAGGACTTTCCTTGTTTCTGCGACTACTAAATGGATAACAGCAAGCAATTAATATTTCATATAGATTGTTTTTAAAACAAATTAAAGTTGAAATAGTCTTCACATATATTTTGCAATATTACAATAACTACAAAACGGAAAACACGAAAGTAATAAGTGCGAATGAGTTAATTAGAAACAGAATGATATATAAATTGACTCGCTGCAGATACGTGCACTGTGAATATGTTAGAGTGCGATAACATTAGCATTAATTGCTAGCCCTTAGGACATGAAACGTTCTCGAAGGAAGAATAAATTAGAACTGAAAGAGCAACAGGATGAATGAAAGAACCAAAGAGCATTTCGAAGAGATAATATGCCCTAAAATTGCATTACGAAAAATATACCGAATGTAAAATAGTGACAATCAGATTACTCAGGAAGCATTGGCCAGAAATCAAATAAATTAAAGAGGTCTGGGGGAGGGGGAGGGGGGGGTCATGTCGCAAGTAGTAGGGTTACATGGAAGGAAGCACAAGATTTCTGGCTTGGTAAATATAATCTGAACAACACACAAACTGACAAATATGTTAGAGATTTGGGATGTATAATGAGTAGGGAAACATATAAGAACTATTGTGAGGAGAGAAGCAAAGTTTACATCAACCAACTAAGTTAAAGCACACATGCCAACTTTGCAAGAATTGTTTTGGTGGGAGGAGGAGGAGGAAAACACGACACTAAGAGACGGGAATGTTGTAGCAAAATAAGATGAAAATACTATTGTAGGTGTTTTCCTTCTAGAAGAATGAAATTAGTAAGGATCAAAACTGCGTGAATTTAATGAAAGTACAAACTTGAACTGGCAAACACCTTTTAATAATGAGTCAAAAACAACTTACAGTGGAAACATCTATGGGAAACTGAAGTTATCAGCTAGAATATATAATGAGTAGGCATTACTGAGCAGTGAGTAAGATATACTGAGAATTATACTCCAGAGTAAATTCTAACGCTAAATATAATGGTATGATTGCGAAGCTCATGATCACAAGAAAGAAATACAGTCTAGTGAGGCAACTAAAAGAATCTCGTATTGAATTAAAATTTTATAGTGTCTGTAAATAAGGAATTAATGAAAGTCTTTGAATAATATTCCAGGCAAGTAGAATAAAACACGTTTAAGAGAGAAAAATAGCAAAAATGAAATTATAGTTATAAGAAAATTATCCTAAACGAAATATTCGATTTAGAGAATACATTGAAATTCTCAGATCCGAAGAAAAAACACAAAATCCCTCAAGATAAAGCAGTGCAGCGGTACACATATTTCAGAAGGGAAAATAAACAAGATATGCAAAAAGTCAAAGAAAATCGCTGAAACAGAAACGCAGAAGGAAAAAAGTAGTTGGTATATAGCTGGTGGCTGAAATATAAATGTCTACGCGAACTTAAGGCAAGGAAAGAAAAAGAATTTTTACACCAAATGTGCTTATTGGAATGGGGGAAGTGTAATGACAAACACCGAGCGTGGTGTGTGAGCAGTAACTTGCTGGCCTCGCATTCGGGAGGACGTCACGTCGGTTCGAATCCCCGTCCGGCCATCCAGATTTGGGTTTTCTATGGTTTCACCAAATCACTCCAGGTGAATGCCGGGATGCTTGCTTCAAAAGGCCATTGCCGAATTCCTTCCCGATTTTCTCGACAACGAGGAAGAAGCTCATGTTACTGCTTTGCCACATTATACCTCTGACCATGAGCGTTTATTACACACAGTATGAATCTAATCTGAATTTTATGATTGGCGCTCTCCTTTTGTTAGAGAGCTTCGGCATGGGCACTGCCGATTGGGAGGCTTGCTCCATTATGAGACCGGTTTGACGTCATCATATCGCCGCCTGCAAGTACAGACATGACAATGCGGGTAAAATGAAGCAGCCCATTTCGTGTGTAACAGATGTGGCAAGATATGTCCCACCACCATTGCACTATTCAGCCACAAAAGAAGATGCGATGTACTTAATACTAGCGATAACTGACTTTCTTCACAGTCTGCGGAGATGCAGTTTCATTAGGATGATAACATATGAAACACAGAAGAGTCAACACACAGATTCGAAGAAAAAAAATGAAACTTCAGTTGCAGAAGAATCCCTTCATCTAATGGACTGAAGATTGCAGGAACTTAAGGATAATAGATAAAACACACGATATGCCTGACAAATGGAGCAACTAACAAAATAATAGAAGTAAGTGGAATAAAACCAACAGAAATGTTGATAACCTCACTTTCAAAAAGTATCCTAAAACAAGTGTCAACGAACTTTTTATGGCTTTAAGAGGAACTTGACACCCGGATCCACACACATATAATCTCCTTGAGTATAAGCACATACAAAGCTGTGTTTAAATATGGAACACCGTAGTACTGCATGTTTTCACCTCAAGAATTTGGTAAACAGCCAACAAGGAAAATTCTCAGAGGTCTGACGCCTTGAGAAACAATCCACATTAATTATCAGCATTCTCATTCACAAACAAGAATTTTCTGTTAGGAGCAAGCGAAAGGCTTTTGCTAAGTAGCAGGGATTTGGAGACTGCAGTTTTCCTTGTTTGTAGGCGGCCGCAGGTTTCTCCGAAACAGTTATCTACTGGCCGCGTCGTTATCAGGCAAGCAGCTAGTGACCCTGCTGGAAGACTGCCAGGTCGCCACAGCTGCTGTACCATCACTACATCAAGCAGACGACTGTCACGGGGACTTCTCGAAGCGTCAGACCTCTGAGAATTTTCCTTGTACGTTGTTTACCAAATTCTTGAGGTGAACCACAGTTGCCACCCTTTAAGGTCTATAGCTCTCTCAGTTAACAGAGCCAGCTCAAAGTCAGTCTGCTCCATCCCTACTCCAATACCTTTACCACTGCATGCGAAGGATCCAGCGCGACCTGTACGTTGTGTGTTGTCTCTCACTTGTTTATATGATTTCAGAATATATGCATTGGAGCTGCTCTAAAGTTTAATGGACCAAATACAAAAAACACCCACACACAAAATTGACTGCAGTCAGCAGCCAGCTTGATGACGCGTCAGATGGTTGAACTACAGAAGACTGTCATCTATCGTCCGCGAATAGGAACTATGGTTATCTGTCAGCCAGACTACTTTTTCGACGTCAGTACCTAATCTAATCTGGTAGTGGTCTTAGTTAATTCTTTTCACACATACATACATAAACACCATTAAATGGCGACAGCTGAAAAAGGGCAGAAGGCTGGTTATACCACATAACGTCCATTGTGGTAGGCAACAACCAAACTTGATGTTGAAGAAATTATTTGCTCGGTGAATATCATAAATAATTGTTACTTTTCTTTCCGGAACCACCAGCAATAACATTTCTTCGTTTTTATTTTTAGAAATACATTGTTTTGTGTTGGCTTCAGGTTGTTCCCATTTCTTTCTTCTTTTATTATTGGTGTATTATTAATTTTACATTTCATTGGTAACAGATGTACAAATATCGTCAATTTAAAATATGTTGTAGAACAATCTCTTGTATTTTTCCATTGTTAATATTTAGAAAATATTAAACGCACATTACTACTCAACAGTGAATCATGTGACTTAAAAGAAACAAACTATACAACGTATTTATGAAGTATGGTCTACGAATAATATTAAAAAAATATGTTCTTCCGAATTGTGCAAAGATCCAACATAATGAATTTTGTAACTGTAAATCAGTTAAATTCACATTTAGTATAAGGCAGATTATAGTTCAATCCTCCAATTAGATATATTAATTAATATCTTACTAAGCAAGAAGATTGCGAACAATTGTTGGAAAAAGTAACAATTTCTTGAAAGAAATGCTTTTACTGTATAATCTCCAAACTGTGTGACATTTACCAGTATTAGCAGTTCAATGTAAACAACCATTGAAACTTGTACTAGCCGTATGATTCTGCAACCGAGTGAGAATAAACGAAACAAAACAAACAAATGCCCCCTCTTTACTGATCTCAGAATGATGTTTAAAATCAATATACTTACTGTGGTATCACTGCATGTGTGAGCATTGTCTTGTTGCATCAACCGGTCACGCTTAAAATACGCACCCCCCACAGTTGATGTTAATACCGTGCTGCTGAAGATTTGCAACGTTTAGCGACCACTTACCGCTGAAATTGTCTAAACCCATTAAATGTAATTTAGGAAATAATATTTTGACGGAAATTTCAGTCACTGGCCATTATTCCTCACACAGTAAAATCTAAATAAATGACTGACAAAAAGCGTGCAGTGCGTGAGAGTCAACTCATCAAACGATAAATCGCTAAAACCGCTCCTCGGCCTGTTCTACCAATTGTAAAGTTTAGAATTCAGGAGATACTGGAAGTGGAGTGGCTGAACGGGCAAAATAACTAGTAATATTGAAATAACTGCTATGAAGTACGAAAATTAAAACTTACTAGTAATTCTACAACGTTAAAAACTGAGATAGTACGTTAAACGTAACGAAAATAATTTACTATTTCTTTACAATTACTGACCGTCAAGTAATGTCAGTACAACGATATTGAAGACATTAATTAGCATTTTTCTTAAGGCTTTACGCCTCGTCAATGTCAAGGTCGTTAGAGGTGGGAATGGGGCGGGTAGGAACTCGGCCATGTCCTTTCGAAGGAACCATCCCTGTATTCGACGGAGTGATTTGGGTAAACCAATGAAAACCGAAATCTGGATGGCCACAGGGGATTCAAACCCGTGCTCCCCCGTATACGATGTCAGAGCATACCCGTTCACTCACCGTGCCCTGTATTTGTTAAAAAAAAACTTGGGTGAAAAGTCACAAACTGATTGTAGATTTATGCTCTATACTTGTGCAAGTTAAACCACGCCCGTATCGTCGATCACTTTTTCATCTAGAATGCAGACGACTTCCGTAATGCGACCAACTTGCTGCCACACATTGCTGACGATAATCAATGGACACTGAGAATTATTGAAAATCAATGTACATATATGCTGTTAATGACAGCTGGTTCATACGAGCACAAATTGACAACCGCTCATTAACCTTTATCCCTAAAACCGCATTTCATTAAACACAAATTTTATGAAGGGTTATACTGTTAGTTAACTTTAGTTCTGATAGTAAGTAATTAACTAGATGACGATGCTTGCTCTATCCTGTGACCTAGGCATCGGCACCGCCATGAGGGGAATCACTCCTGCAAGGAGTGTCTTGCGAAATTTAACTTTCCCCACCGATGGAAGTACTTGTACGAGTAACTGTTTTGTGTGAAAGATTGCGCTGTGTGTACGTTAAATGTAGTGTGTTGTTTTCATTTTGAAGGAATGAAAGATAAAGGAAGAGACAGAGCATGAAATATGGTGTCGGCCTATTCAGGCATATTCTTCCGAAAGAGGAGTAATTTAGCCACCAAGCTTAACGTTCCAATCGGATGAACCATCTACTGTGTCGTATATTCTCACTGCATACGAACTGCAGTGAGGTTTGGGATTTTAACCAGGACTCTAGTGATTAGGAATTTCGCAGCATCACCTCTCCTACCCCGCCGGTCAAGTCCTGAAGAAAATTTTTCCTATAACTAAGACTCGAACCAGCTAACCCAGTGTAAGTGTCGGACACAATTACGGAGCCACAACGAACTGAGCCAACGGGGTGAATGAACTCTTCCCCTATGTTATTATTATGAAATTTACCATCCATAAAGTGAATCTATGAAGCATGGAACGCAATTTTACAGTAATTACAAATTCTCAACTGGCCAACTAACGAGCAACTTAATTGGAACGGAAAGTCTGAAAATATGGCCTCTGAAAAAAATCCAAACGTCTGTACGCCACAAATCGTGAGCCACAAACAAAAGTATTATTTTTTCCAGTCATTGCTATTACAGTTATCGTGTTGCGAAAAATCCCACATGCAAATCAGAACACAAATAAATATTCAAAACAGCTAACGGTAGCCAAATATTTTCTAACTTAAGTTCGTAGGTGTACCGTATTGCTTCTGTGTAGGAAGTAAAGTTTCGTGTGGTTGCAATGATCTCGTGACAGGGTTCTTACTGCCTGCCTGTGCGTCAAGCTCAACCTAGCCAGGGATCTACAGTTTAACGTGTAATCTAAACTACGGAAGCATTCTGGATTATTACATATTACACAGCAGCAGAGGTGGAGGTCTCAGCCTAAACCGGGATTCGAACCGGAAACCTTTTCGATGTCCATTGAGACGCCTCAACCACTGGGCCACCAGACCGTAGTTGCGTGGGAAGTAATAACACCCGAGGCCCTAATCTACTGCGGTGTTGCATAGCTTGCAGGCGGTTTTCCTATTACCTCACGTGACACATTAAATGGATATCATATTCCGCCGTTTCTACTCCATTAGCTCCCTCCTACCATTTCACACCTTTATTCCTTATAAAGGAGCGACGTTGTAGATTCCTACATCGTAATGTCTGCGTGCAGAGTTCTTGGGGTGCTGTCCCGCGTTATTTAATATTTTATGCAGAGATATGCCGCGACCAGAAGCAGCTCATGAATATCAAGCACTTTCTGCGTCGCGTATAACGACAAACAGCCAACGAATGCCCTTTTACTCTCATAATAAAAAATAATTGCTCCAAGAAGAACCCTGCTTGTAGAAGCGCGCTTAATGAGGTACTCATGTACTAGTTCTGCAAATTTCGAGCTACGCTGAAATATTTGATAATACTTTTCTTAAATTAAATTCTTAGAATTTCGGTCTCTTAACCTTTTCTTTGCGCTGAGCACGGTAGAGCATTTTGACTGATTGAAAACACGGATATTGCGGATTCGCCAAAAGTAACCACTTAATGACTTAACCATTAGTTACGACAGTTTCTTCAATAAAAGAGAATCCATTTTACTATACGCTACGATTCTTGAACCTATCAGACATCAACTCGGAAGACGCTACAAGCCCCAGTAAACAAACTATTACAAGATTATGCTCAAAATGTATAATTTAAAGACGAGTCGTACTATCGGAAAGTTGTTCGTAATGAAACTTTCTGGAAAACACTGGGAACAGCCAGCCAATAAGGACGCAACCTTTCAAAGGAAGCTCTCGGAAGCCGACAGTGTCCGAGGATCATCCCAAACAATTTCATATTTTTAAATTACCTAGCAGTGATCCAAATGCTTTATATTGATTAATACAGTAATTTAATCATTCAAAATGTTATAAGAAATTGTGTACAAGCCTTTTACGTACTTTAGAACACAATAAGAAATCTTTAACTCATTTATACCTCAGTACCAATTTTTAAGGTAAAGGTCACGGGGTTGCTATGATTCCTGCCACTTCCCGCTGGTTCACAGAGGTAGAGCTCCATAATCCCATTACAGTCTTTGGCACCAGCAGGAGATGACGGGGTCAGAGCCCCGCTCCGGAGATTCATTTAATAGCAGGCTGAATGGGCCTTGGGAGCAGTGCCAGGGGTTTAGCTTCGAAGAAAAATCCTTTGGTTCATGAAGCATCGAAACCCCGTAGTTCGGGCCGCAGTTAGACTCTACCGCCTCGCCTCAGTACTAAGTGTACGTTATCATAATTAACTGACTAACTACTACAAATAATAATATACATAATTAGTACACATTACAAACAAACTCTGCTATTCTCTATTTCAAGTCAATAAATTTTCTTATTTTAAACAAACAATTCTCAACACTATGTGCATTGGTAACCAATTATTCCTGTATTGCTTGATGAAGTTTAAATGTCATCGTTACCTTACATATCACACGGTGAGGCCAGGTTTATATCTGATTAAAGATTCAAGATAAAAGAAAAGATTTAATTCAAACGTAAATTATGTTTTGAATTTCTTGCTAACTGATACGTGTTTCTAAATATTTTCAGAACGTTCTCAGCGTCTCTGCAAGAAGTCAATTCACTATTCAATAATCCAAATAATGCCCATGTCTGATCAGGCATGGAACGCAAGCGGTGGGTTAGGCCATGGTCTGGAGGTTTTAAGACTCATCTTCGGTTAGTCGATGATGAGGTCATTAGAGCTGGTAGATGACTGTGGACAAGGAAGAAGATCGGCAATGGCATTATAAAGGAAACATTCCGCTATTTACTTGTAGTGGCATTAAGAAATCGTGTAAAACCGTATTTTGGATGGACGTACCGGCGATCAACACTTATCAAATTCCAGAGTAGAACGTTAACGCTCACCAATAGGCGTTAACTTTTAATATTCTATTGTAGTACAGCTCAGATATTTCTTCTCGCGACAGCTTCTAATGCAAAGTAGTTTTGTCATCAGCCCGATGGCTTTGTCAACGGCTGATTGAAGGTCTGATTGCGATACATTGATTCTGAGTTGTGTACATAACAACCAATGTGCCACAGTTTTGATCTCGCCACAAAATCATGTGGTGTCTGGTTTTTCTCCCAGGACCCCCATGAAGGGAGAGTGGCTCAAGATCTACCAACACCAACTCGAAGTCCATTCAGTGACTTCCATATGGGCCGTGGCTGTTCAGACCCAGGTGACAGAACTTACGGCTTGATCCACTGATCTGAAGATACAGGCTTCATTGCGATTAACTTGAATTTTTATTTTCATGAGTTGTACCAAAGTAACAACTTGAGTGACGTGATTGTAACTGTATTTTAACGGAAGCCAGGCATGATACGGAAAGGGATCGCGCGTTTATTTAACGGTCCCAGAAGAGGTATATTCGAAGTACCAGCGATGCAAGTTATGTTTGACATACATCATGGAGTCCAACAACTCCCTTGGCACCTGTCACCTGAGGCGCTGTAAACAACACAGCAGAAACAGAAACTCGACAATTCCTGACGCTTAAACGATTACATTATGTTCAGGCCTTACTACCTGGTTATGCGTTGAGACAAAACTAGTATTTCAAAAGTGTTATGGAACAGGAAAATAAAATTATATTTCTGTTCCATAGCTGCAGAACGTATTTGGCAAGTAGGTAGTTGCTTACAGTGTGTACTGTTAAGCAAAATACAACACAAGTTTAGTATGGAGAAATGATTAATTTTCTTCTTTCGATAAATTAAGCGCCGGTTCTTAGGTCAATTTAATGACCTGCCTAAAGTAAAAACAACAAAACCCCACAGAGCCGAAATCTTGCCTCGATTTTAAGTTGACAAACACGGAAAAGAAACTGAAGTTGAAGAAATTTGATGAGCTGGGTTTCATAACTTATAACGTTTAGGGTTTATTGCTCTGTTTCCGTATGACTCGAAGAGTCGAAAAAACAACACATCGACATCTGTCTTCTATAAGATACGTACAAAAACTAGAAGGGCAAAACCAAAACAATATCTTAAATATTTGGCGATATAAAACGAATTAGTAAGACAGGACCGAGTCAAAGAGGAAGTAACTGTAGTAACAATGTAAATATAAAGCTGAAATTGAAGACAAGATGTCATAAAATGTATTAGCCGTAAAAATGCGTACATGAAAAAAAAAACATTAATATAATATCCGTATATGCGCCAGGGGACTTGACATGTAAAATGAGCGCGAATTCTTTTCTGACCAACTGTAAGATGCAATTTCACGAAATGAACAGGTGATTATTGAAGTCTATAACATTCGCATTGGCATTGAAATAATATAACGAGTCAAACAGACGTTTTAAAGAAGATTTTATCCACTGCACCAGAGAATTTATGTTAAATTGTGCTCGCTTTACGAATCAGAAATGAATTGCACTTTTTTCAGTTACAGTCAGTATTTGAAAAGCAATAAGATCAAAAGCACAGTAACAGAAAACGAATATAGAATATCTATAAAATAATTGGAATGAAAAATTCTTGAAGGAAAAATTTGTAAAAGCCAAATTAATAATAATAAAAAAAACTGATGTTAGTAATACACGCGAGAAGATTAAGTCAATCAATTTTTAGTACACAAACAGCAAAAAGAAATCAAAATAGACGTAAAAAAGTCAAAGAATTGTGTAATCTTTAGGAAAAAAGAAAGCATATTAAGATATCAAACAACGAAAAACTCTTGTTATTCAAACAAAGGCGTTAGTGAGAATAACGTGGCTAAGGTTTTAAAGTTGTGTTATCTTGCCGGTCTCGTCCCAAAAATTTTGGGCAGATCGGCTTAGGTGTTAGTATGGTTTGGTGGTCCCTTAACAACCACCAAACCAGGTACAGTGTTTTTATCTTTTAACTTTCTCTTTGCCTGTTCTGTTAAGGTTTTTACTTCATATCTGCCCGGCTGGCTCTTCTACAACAAGTCAGCCAGTTTGTTGTTTTATCGAACGTTTAACCTGGTTAGCACTTTTCCAACCAACCACTTGGTGTTTGTGTCTTTGTTTCCTATGGCACATTTACTGCCAATATTTTAGTATTTTATTTATCTTTGCTGTCCGCATGGCCGACCTCTATACATCCTGCCATGCGGGCGGTATTTCTGTTAGTATTTCAGTGTTATATCCTGCTTGCCGCGGGGCCGACCCCTTTACAGTCGCCCACGTAGGCGGTGTGTGTTCACTTATAAGCCACGTCAAAAAAAACCAGGATGCAGTCAGGGCGCTAATAACCCAGACGTTGGCACGCCATAAAGCAACAACAACAGCGTTAGTGAGACAAGATTATCAATAATTTCTGAGAATTGTTCCAAAAAAGAAAATGTGGAGAACAGACAGATCACTGAGAAAGTACGCAAACTAAGTTATTAAGGCGAAAACTATGACAGTTTATAAAACAAATGGTTAAAAAGATTAATAAAATCATTAAGTATCATAAAATATAATTCGAATCGAGGATGAGCACCACAGAAGGGTATAAGGGAGCATCCATAAATTACATGAGGTGTTTTTCTGGATTTCCGGACTTCCCCCCCCCCCCACTCTCTGGTGAAGCTTCGCGTTATCTGGTCCGACCCCCCCCCCTTTTCTGGTGAGATCCTCTCTGGTCTCTCCCCTCCCCCCCCTATAAGTCGCCCTCGCAACTTTTTGTAGACCTTTGTTTTTTAAGGTCTCACCCTACCAAAGCAGGATACACCTCCACTTATCGACGAAAAATCCCCCTAAAATCCTCTTTCGCGTCATTTGTAGACCTTTTATTTTTTTTTTAGCTCTACAGACCAACAAAAATTTTCAAAACCTCACGTCAGATTTCTGTTGCCTCCCCCCCCCCCCCTCCTATTTCGCCGGACCCCTCCTTCCCTATTTCACCTCACGTAATTTATGGACGCCCCCTAAGAATTGTAGACTAAGAAATCATCTCTCACAACTTAAATACAAAAATCATACAAACATGCTATATAGCAGAATTACCTAGTCAGGCAGGAAAGCAGTGAAGAGCTGTTTTTATAAAAAGGAAATAACGGTAAAATCAACCGAATGCAACAAAACGATTAGTATATCCTATTATATAAAACGCTAATGTGGCGTATGCGTGCGTCGTCTATAGCTGCTACTCCTATTGGCTAGAGAACGGCCAATCATCAACCACCATATTACATTCGTACCACCATCTTGCGTTTCGTTTATTTACAGCTAGACACAGAAATTCATATAAGGAGACGGAGATTTAATATTTACGCTATTTTATCTGTATCAGTTAGACGCAGAAATTCATGTAAGGAGAAGGGGATTCAATATTGACGCTATCTGTATCAGTTATCAAAACTAGGTTAAACCATAACCTAAGAATTTTTTTGGCAGACGATAAGACACAATGAAGTTTATTAAAAACTAAGAGAAACGTACGTAATCGCGCAATGTATCAGTCAAATAAATAACAGTTATCCGTTTTCGAAATTATAAAAATGCATTTATTTAAATAAAATATAACCAAATATTCCGATAATCTAACCAGAATAAGGTACTCATATCACGAAAGATATAATTAAAAATGATTTCAATTTATAATTCGCAATTCAACAAAGATATTCTTGCAGCCAAATAGCGGCGAGCAGAGATAGAAAATTAATGCGAGGCAATCATACGTTACTAAGCTCTGTTACTAAGTTACAGTTGGTACGTTCGTTTAAATTTACATGTTGCTTTTTGTTTATTTATGACAACTAGATGCAAAAATTAATGCAAGGAGAAGAGTATTCCATGTTTGCGTTATTTTATCTGTACCAGTTATAAGAACGAGGTTAAAACATAACCTAAGAATGTTTTTGGCAGATGATAAACAATGAAGTTAATTAAAAACTCGAAAGAAGTTTACACCATATTTACGAATCATGAAATCTATCACCGAGATGAATGACCGTTATCCGTTTTTGATATTATACTTTCCGTCATTAAAGTAAAATGTATTTATTTAAATCATAGTACGAGTAAAATACTCCGATAATCTAACCACAGTATGGTACTCATATCACGATGATTTAATTAAAAATGGTCGATATTCGCTTTTTCATGCAATCTTTTCCAGAATAAGTTCAGACTACCACCATAGGTGCTGCCTGTCGTTATTCATATGAGGGTAATAAAAGCTATGATTTTCGAATGCAATGTTAATGTAGATTGGGGCTAAGTTGACCAGAATCGCAACTGACACATTTTGTTACAGCATAATTCGCTCTGAAATGAGTTTTACAAACCATTTAAACTGTTTTCATAAGCGCCATGTTACTGGAAGTATTATTTATTACGGGGGAAAGAAGTTTCATATTTATCGTGCTGAATTGTGCCTGGACCAAGAATAAAACTGATATTACATTGACAGCAAAAGTTTTTGTGGGATTCCTAATTTGTTTTCAATTTTATTGGTTCTATACTTCCATCGTCATTAATTCAGTAGAAGTTACTACTGTATCGCTATGTGAACTGCAAATGAAATATATAGAACATTACAAAATCCAGGCCATTAGCATTATGTAATAACAATTCCATATAATTAACCAACTAAAAAAAATGAACTGCCAGGATATTTCATTCAAACCGTCATTTTTGACGGGCTGGAAGCTAGTATTTTATAATTTTGGTAAAGGATCTTATACGGCTCCTGGAGAAGAAACCCCTAACAATATAATAAAAGTAATAGAAAATACGCTCATAGCCAGCAAAACACAAGTAAGGATAAACGAGTAGCTCATAAAACCAATTTCACTAGAAAATGTTGTACGATACGAAGATTCTCTCAGCCTATTACTGTTCATCACGGATGAGATAGTAAAGAGAGAACATCACTTAAAGGAATTTAACGGCTCAGAGCTGCTGACAAACAGTGTGTGGTTACTAGATTAAGGACATTTTCGGATATTTTTGTTTCTGTTAAGGAAACATTTCATTAGTTTTAATTATTATATAAGACGTGTAATTGTTTTGCCACGTACATGTTTCAGTTGACTAATAAGCAATTACTACAGTTGAGTCGGTTCTTCTTTCATCCTAGGTGAATGATACACGATTATTTACCTAGTTGCCGTTAAATTCACTTCTAAGAACCCCTCAGATACTATTCAATAAAAATATTTATTTATGATTTTCGGTATTCCTCGTTCAGCTGACATAGGCGTTTCGTTTTAATGCAATGCATGCATCAATTTAGACTTTAGTTTTTTTTTTAAGTCTAAGATATAACGAAAACTCTACAAAGCAGTGGAAACGTTGAATTATGGAATTGTTAGTTTTGAAGCATTATATTGAGGCCTTCAGAGTATTTATGGTTAGCAAGAACAGATTACACAGTGAATATTGTCTAGAAAATAATTAATTTCATTATAACTTTGGTCGCTACGGACGCGTGAAGTGTGGTGGCTTGTATGTTATAAAACAGCAAAGATAAACGTGTTGTGCATGCATATTATGCAGAGTTTTGCATGATGTACGAGGCATTACTGCATGCATTATTCTAAGTGCTCATTACGGCAAGTACAAAATTTTTCTCAGCCCTGGAGGAATTTTCCGTAAAACATTTATCGCTTTAAAAGGTTTTCCCTAGTCACTAAGAAAAATTATTGCATTCAAATCATTTATGGTTGCTGTAGAACAATGGTTCCCAGTTAGTTTTCCCGAGTACCACTGCAAGAAAGAGCTCAGCCTCGCGAACCCCTTATAGCTCAAAAAAAAAAAAAAAAAAAAAAAAAAAAAAAAAAAAAAAAAATGGGTTCATTCAAGTCGAATGCTTCGCACAACTACAGCATTACAATAATATTATTCACACGAACGCAGTCTGTCTTAAAATATATTTTGGCGATAGTAATGTTTGATTATTCGTTTTTTCTTTAAAAAAAATATCGTAGTGATTGCCTTAACCAATAGATTACTGCGCGTACCCCTTGAAGCAACTTCCCGTACCCCTAATTGGGAATCACTGCAGTATAACATTGTCATTTAACGCATCATTCGATCTAAAGTACAAAAACATCATT
Organism: Vandiemenella viatica; assembly: GCA_031002005.1. Taxonomy (NCBI): domain Eukaryota; kingdom Metazoa; phylum Arthropoda; class Insecta; order Orthoptera; family Morabidae; genus Vandiemenella; species Vandiemenella viatica. The sequence goes on from JARYHS010011408.1 coordinate 87,327,418, forward strand.
AACGTAACGGTTCCACTTCACTAACGAATTAAAATCGTGTTTCCCAAACTGGAAACAAATCAGGCGGAATGAACAACTGTATTAATACCTACAATATTACTGTCCAACCACTACCATCATTATTCTGAGATTAAAAATTCTGGCACAATGTACCGCAGTGAAAGTAATTAAAGGGAAAGAATGATATGGTACCAGTGATTCGTTGCTTTCATTTACTTTTTATTTCTAACCAAACGTTCCCCTGTTTGCGATTAAATCGACATATTCATTTAGCATTTAAAGACGACGCGTTTAAAAGCTGTTGAAGAGCGACGAATGTTTAGCGTTGGGTGCTGACGCCGCTGTTGATACAATGGGAAGGCACAGTTTACATAATTAACTTCTCGGGCGAGCTATTTGCTTTTCGTCAGCAGAATTATCGCGTGGGCGCATGCAACCTTTGTGTTGTTCAACTCCGGCTCTAGTTATTGAAACTGCGCTCCTGTTGTACGTTTCGTTGTAGTTTCGACTGATTAAACTGAACGCTTTCGGAATATAAATCAGAAGATACGAACATCGACATTTATTTCAAAGGTCAATTGTTTGCTCTGGAATTGGTTTACAGGATGTAACATATACACAGCTGCTGTCGAATTTCCTGGTCGCTGAATTCATTACGTGATTACAGAAACAAATGGTTTACTTTTTTTTGTATTTGGCAATCGGCCTGTAGCCATTCAACCAGCACTCAATCTATTTTATATATCGTCAATGTTAATGAATCTTTCCAACTTTTAAAGTGAACGCTCAATTTGTAGGACAACACATTACACACACAACACTACACTTAACCTAAACACCCATGCCCTCGGCCGGACTCGAACCGGCGACCATCGATACGTGGATCTAGCACTCTAGCCCCTACGCTACCGAGGCCGGCTAATGGTTTCCTTGAAACCTATTTTGGATGCCAATCTATGGGCCAAAACTCCGGGCTCTTACTACTTTATTATTAGTGTTAATGACTCCATTATAAATTAACAGAAATACACTTACGAAAAGGAACACAATGTTACGATATTTATTAAGTTTCGTTTGTTAACTTCGTTGTTGTATCTCACTGCACTACACTTAAATGTGACTGCGTTCTCATCGAAAACTTAATTCTTGTTTTTTTTTTTTTTTTTTTTTTTTTTTTTTTTTTTTTTTTTTCATACTATCATGCTTGAGCCAATTCAATATTTGCGCATCTGTACCACGTTTAACACTCGGGGCTTGCCATCCTCGTTTTTTCTTGGATTTGAAAAAAAAAATATAATCTCTAATTAATTTTCAACACGAGTTCAACCCACTGCTAAAATACTGAAGTTTTATAAGTTGCTTACATTGCAGCAGCTTGAAATGCTACCCGCAAAGTGCAGTCATCTCATCTCTTTTCCTCGTACTATGTCATATGAAAGTTATGTTAGGTTTAGAGTTAGCTAAATGAGGGATTAATTTCCAAACTTCAACTACCTCAGCTGACAATTTTACTGTGAATAAACTGCAGATTTTGCCGATGGTGGATTCGAACCTGTGTCTTCCAACAAGCGAGGCCAGAGCTTTACCGCACACTCACCACACTTCGCGAAACTGCAGAACTTCATCCAGTTATCTGAACAACTTAAAAAACGAAGCATAGTTTCGGTGTCATATATTTTAAAACAAAAACTAAGCCCTCAAGCGTGCAAGCATTGTTCGTTATATACAATCTGAGATCGTATGTATATACACTTTTATCATAGAGAATAATCCTGTTTACATTGCGCAATAAACAACTTTAAATTCGCTGTGTTAAACTGTAGTTGTAAAAAACATTAATACAACTTCATTTTATTACTTCTTTATGGCCCTTTGCTCTAGACGTTGATTAAAGAATATTGTGTTCCCGCAGAATCTTTTTTGGGTACCAGTAAGACGGTGGGGATCTATATGTAATCCTGAAACGTTAAACCGAGACGACTAAATAAAACTGTCCAATAATCTCAGTCAAGAAGGATAGTTTCCAGTATGAGAACCTCACGAGAAAGGTTAGTCGTGTCGCAAAGCGTTCGACCATTCTGGTGGCTGCTTTTATTACTACCTTGTTGAAATAACGACTTATTACAATCTCTCGGCAAACAGCCACTGCGGTATCAGGTAAGCGAAGGAACTAGGTTCGCCTCGCCTGCAGCTCAAACTTGGGAACAGACGGGTCGATAGGGAATGAAAACTGCAAGCCAAGCGCAGTAGCTTTCATTCTGATTGTTTCCACAAATCTTCTTCAACCTCGTTTTCTGAGTAAGAAGTTTTCCAGAAGCGGTGAATATTTTATGTTACCAACAAAAACCGTGATAAACATTAAGCAGTTCTTTTTCCATAACTGTTTCTGTGGTTCGTAGAATGCCGACCAATAGATGAGTGAATTGCCCTCTTTACCGTAAGTTGACTCGGAATCTCCGATCGATCAGAATATGCGACGCAGACAGAATAATGTAGCAATAGCTTACACCCACAAATCACGTACATAACAACGTACATATATGAACTGCCTACTGTCCACGTATCTAATGTGTTGCGGATAGCTCACCCTTATTTATATTACCGTTTGATGTTGCAAAGCACTGTTTCTAACTTATTACGTCTGAAGCGTTCATCCGGTAATCGATTGCACCGTATGAGGGGCGGTTTCTGTATGCCGTACATCACAGTGCGGAAACATACGGTTACGAGTGTTGCCAGGAACCGTACGTGTAATAATAACAGAAGTTTTTAAAGCAATGTATCTGGTAATGTTCTAGTTTCTCCAGTTCGCAAAGTAAAAATTAAAAGCTTTATTTGTTCATGTTTGTGGTGTTAACAAAACAATGTGAGAATGTATAGTAAATGACGCAGGGTGTACATCTTTACTTCACAGGTGTGAAATCTCCCATTTGTGTGAGATAACTGCTACGCTGGTGCAGCCTACCAACTTGAAGAACTTAATCGAAAAACAGTTTTGATAAAATTCCACGGCAGAGTAATATTAGGGCGTAAAACATTTAACAAGGAATTGCAAACACTGAAATCATTATGATTAACCTCATGAAATACTTTACCTTACTGTATAAGATCCTTGATTTTGTAAAACGACACAAAAACTCGAAAATCAGAGGTTTTCGTTACCTTCGAAGCTTCAAATCGACGCTGGATTTCTTTAAACTTCTTTACCCCGTCGTCCTAGCATAGCTCATATAATTAAACACAACACTCATATGAACTATGCCAGGACGCTCCGGGGTTCGGATTCCACGTTAAGCTGTAGGTCCCAGAGGAAAGGAACTGGCCGTCCTACCTCTGACACAATGGCTTAGTATGCCTCCTTCGGAAGGATCCAACCACCCTTCGGGTTGTGGACTAAGTCAAGTTTTTTTACCCCGTCGTATCAAGTCATCATGGGATGTATTAATATCCGTTGCACTGAACATAGGAAATGTCCTTCTTTCTAGTTAATATACCGAACCGTCTATAAGTTTTTCAGTTGGTTTCATAAAGGCTAAATACGACTCCACAGATTGCTCGCACGATTTTTGAATTTGTTTAGTTCCTTCGCTTCACTCTTTGTGGTCAGGAATCGAAGCAATACACAGTTTTTTTTTTTGGCAAAATTTTTTGAGACTGTTGTCGAAAGTTACTACTAAATATTTATTTGAATTTCTACTTTTGCTTTGCATGTTTCTAACATTATTTGTTAAGAGCTGTCTCAGTTTATCAACTAATTCACATCACTTGGCATTTTTTGCTATTGAAAAATGAAATACGCCTTACTGTAACACTTATGGTTAAGGATTATATGTACTCGGTTTTTCTCCTAGTCGTTCAATCACTTTTTTATGGCATGCACAAAGAGCTTAATCCTGCTCTTCGCATTACCTTTAAAACAATTAACAACCCTCAGAAAGATGAAGGATCCCATAAGTATATCTTACTCTATCTCATCGATGCGTAATATGACAATCGCTAGATTCATATAAAACTTCGCCGTCTGCTACAATGTACCTGTATACCCAATTCCTTCTATGCCTTACCTCCTTTAATGGTTGACATACAAAGTTTAAGTTGGTAGCAACTGCTCGAGAGCTTTTACTGATACAAGCGTAGGGAGTTTGAAAACGAAGCAGTTATGTCATTCCCCGTTTATCGAGTTATTTAATTTGACACATCAAAACATAGTTTGAGGTTAGAAATTTAACAATAGTTAGGTGTCTAAAATTAGGTGTTTGAAACTTTTTAAAGGTTAATAATTTTTATTAATCTTGCAACAATTCAAACTATAAAATTATTTAACAAATTAATTAATTAATAACTATCAAATACGGGTGATATTATTTATTAAAGATAAAAATTAATAATTAAAGATGTTAGCTGAAACTAATATTAATTTTAAAACTGTTTAATAATAATTTAAATACTTCATATGAATTTTAAATTATTAAACCTAATTTCAAAGTATGTCAGATACGTCAAATGACAAAATTCAGTAAATTTACGAAGACATTTCACCTGTGTTTTCGAACTCGCTATGACTGCATCGATAAAATAATGCTCTCTAGCAGGTGCTGCCAACTTTAGGAAGAGCGTCAAGGGGAGGAGGCCGTATGCGCCTAATACCGGATATTGGATCCATCAGTAAAATCCGTCCGTTACACAGTTTCCTCCTAACTTCAGAATAATAGAGGATGATACCATCGACTTGTGACTATTATGGGTGGCTTTTGAACTGCCAGAAACAAAAAAAATACTATTTTTATAATCACTTAAGCGCCTGCCACAAGTAACGTACCACTGATTTTTAGCAACGGCTGCGTACATTTTAATCTTAAGGGTGTGGCATGGAGATCTTAAGCCTATGCTATGGCGGGTATGTCAATGGTTCAGACATTCTATTTGAATCGAACCGAGCGTGGTGGGTGAGTGGTTAACGCTCTGGCTTCGCATTCGGGAGGACGCCGGTTCGAATCCCCCGTCCGGGCATCCAGATTTGGGATTTCCGTGGTTTCTCCAAATCACTCCAGGCGAATACCGGGATGCTTCCTTCAAAAGGACTTGGTTCATAGCGCCCAACACTTTCCCGCCTCTAATGACTTCGACTTCGACGAGGCGCAAAGCCATAAGTAAAGAAGGTTCCAACATGAGCTTCAACTTCAAGTTTGTTATTCTTATGCGCTTGGTGGTATCCGGAATAAGCCGTCATGAAACACTATCAGAGCAACATCGGATTCTTTTCTCCACTTACCAGCAATTTTCTGAAGAAATCGACGAAACGTGGGAACTTCCCGACATTGTAATTCTACATAAATTTCGGTTTTAGTTCCTTATGCATGGGATAGTATTGGTATCTAAGATATTCTACCGAATTAGAAAGTATATGGGTATTTATTTACGACCTCTGTTTGCTGCCTCGAGGGACAAACGTTTCTTATCAATCTTAGTACCAACCCTAAAGGCTATCAATCTGAACCGTGTTTTTGGAAGCGTCTTCACAGTTCAGTCGCGCTACAGCAGCAAGTGTACAAAGAATATTCCTGTAGCTATAGCCAGAAAAAATTTCCTGTCCTTTGATTTTCTTCATAAGGAACTGTCAAAGTCATCTCGGGACACAGCTTGAGATATTATAAGTCCTTAGCCACAACAATTAGTAACTTAGCTATTAGACGACCGAAGGCTCACAGCGACCTACAAAATGAATATGTATTTAACTGCCTCTACTTGGTCGACTTCACAACTGCTAATTCACGGCAGCAAGTTGCCAGTAAAATATTCGTTTATTGCAAAAGCTCAAACAAACGTGGCTCAAGATTCTGTTGACACATCAAAGTAAAAGGAAACGCCACTGATTTACTACTGTATACCACGATGTACTAGGCATAGGTATTAAATTATGAGAGATAAGACAAAAATAGCAGAACCGAAAACTCTTGACTTGGAAAATTCCTAGCTGCGAATATCCATGAAAAAGCAAGAATCAATTCATCATTAGCAGCATTTTAGAAATATCAGAGATCTGTCACATGGCGGGAATCACGTAGAAATGTGAAGGAATAAGATACTCAAAGAATTCGTAGGATTTCAAAAATGAGATATTACCTTGAGATCTATATAGTTCACTTGAACCCAAATACAAGTCTCTGCTCTGTCTTAAAGAAAGCAGAAATAAGCCTGACAAAAGAGAATTTCACCAGGCTATGGACTTATTAAAATGATAAAGTAATAAACGCTTATTTTGTTCTTTTCCGTAAGTCTCATTGTATGGGTGCGGCTAAAATATAGAAACTCTTTGGACCGAGTAAAGAAATCTCATAGGTTAGTAGCATGTTAATTAACCAAATTTACTCCCTACTATGTCAAAACTGCTAGAAAAAATAATACAGAAGCGACTAACTTCCTTCCTCGATACTACGGGAACTATTCCGCCTCATCAATTTGGTTTCCGCCCTATGCACTCAACCTCACACCAAATACTACGCCCGGTAGAAGATGTTACAAAGGGGTTTGAGCTCAAACATCACACATTGGCTGCTTTTCTCGATGTTGCCCAGGCATTTGACAAAGTATGGCACATTGGCCTACTATATAAACTTAAAAACACAGGAATGCCTCTATATTTGTATAAAATTTTAGAAAGCTTTTTACAAAATCGAACTTTCAGCGTAAGAATAGACACAAAAATATCCACAGCACGATCAATAGCTGCAGGAGTCCCACAGGGATCTGTCTTAGGGCGAACGCTATTCAACATATACACCTCAGATATACCGACTCCTCAAAACACCTCGACCGCACAGTACGCTGATGACACAATTATATACTCTTCGGACAATTACATTCATATTGCACGCAATAACCTTCAGGAAACAACAACGCAATTAACTAAATGGCTCAATCAGTGGCGTATATCATTAAATCCCGGAAAATGTCAAACCAAAATCTTCACTCTCAGACGCCCACCAAACCCCCCGGAGATAAACATCATGGGAAGTGACATAGCATGGAATCCAAATGATCAATCTATTAAATACCTAGATCTTGACAGGCGCTTAACATGGAACATACACATTAACAACAAACTAAACCAAGCCTATGCCAGATTACACAAATTGTATCCTGTGTTAAACAAAAAATCATCATTAAAAACAGAGTGCTGCCTGCTAATTTACAAAATGATATTACGGCCACTAATAACATATGCATGTCCTATATGGGGATGTGCTAGCCGTAGCAAATTACAGAGAATACAAATATTTCAAAACAAACTACTCAGATTAGCAGTGAACGCACCATGGTATGTAAGAAATAGTCAGCTACACAGAGTGTTAAATATTGCTTACATTTACGAATTTATAAAACAACAAACAATACATTTCATCAAACGAATGAGTACAGTTCCTGGTGCACAATTTTACAAACTAGGGAAAAGAACCGGCCAAAATAGGCTAAAAAAACGCCTTCCTCAAGATATTTTTCTATCAGGCAGTGATTCCGAAGAAGAAGTGAACCAGCTAATAAATTAAATACCGTGTGGCCTGTCACCTTCTATTTGACATCTCGTTTGTTAAGTATAGATCAGATTTTTGGCAGTGCTCGAAATAAAATGTATATATATAAAAAGTGTAATTATTTTAAACCAATTTCATTTTAACTGTTTGGATTACTGTTATAATTCTGATAGCTGTTTTTAATACTTGAATACTGACATTCATGTTGCCAACATTGTTATAAAAATTTATTGTATCACTGTATTGTAGTCACTGAGGGGCCCTGTGGGTTGACCTCAACCATGACAATATGTAAGTTATGTTTTTTGTAAAATTCAACATCGTCCTGTATAGCAATATTTGCTGAACGGATAATAAATTCATTAAACAAAAAAAAAAAACATAATTTTTAATGTCAATTGTCACCGACCTTCGCAGTCTCATTAAATTAAAATTATCTATACTGGTAGTAAAGGTTTATTATCGGCTCGTTTATGAATTTTTAAGAACTTTTATTTATAATAGTTCATTTAAGGGTTTTTACTAATAACTCTGTTTGTTTGAAATACGGTAACCAATGTACCTTACGGAAAAGCAGGATAATCCTAAGAATGAATCATCTCACAAGTTGGTACTGTTGTTTTTTTATGCTCTCAGTAGGTTTTTGCTTGCAAAGATATTCTAACAAAAAAATAATACAGCTAAATGTCTAATTAACACTTGCTATTAGAGATTCTACCGTGTATATGTCCATGAAATTGTACGTGATACGTATATGTATGTGTACGATACATTTATGTATGTTTAGTATTATTTCATTCGAGTCAAAAGGTTCCAGTTTTTCTCTTTAACACACTCTCCGTTTTTAAATGTTTCAAATGTTGCGTTTTTAATGTTAGCATGTCTGCGTAGTCAGTGTACTCTATACAGAAGAAGCGAACCAAACAGCACACAGAGCAAAATGGTAGAGCAGAATGTCTCGTGAAAACTGGATTTTTTAAAGTGTGCGTAGCAGCCTGCTTTATGATAAATAAACGAACACGCTGTGGACCAAGGGAAGAGTTTTCTAACGATGAGAGTAATACTGTGCAGCGCGAGAATTAAAAATGAAATAAATTAAACGATCCAGGCAACTGAATGTAGTATGAAGGTTCGTTCTGAATGTAAAACACAGATAAATCATCAAATCTTCCTTCAATTTAGTGATTCTCTCTTGAAATCAAGATGTTTTATTTGGTGTAGCATGTTTCTCTTTCAGCCGGAGTTATTTTTTACGAGGGGCGGCCAACAACAATTTCTGAATGTTTTATCCCAAAATGGGCAATAACACCTCCTCAGAAATCAACAATAATCCCATTCTCGCGAGAATGGAGATTTTATGGGTTGGAGATCCCAAGAACGCTTACTGAAAATACTTAAATTCTGATTTCACAGTTTATTTCCAGCTAAAATAACTTTTAGATAGATGATACAGTAACTTTTATTGGCATATTAGGTCTAAGCTTGTTTCTATTTGTTGGGGAAGGCAACTAGACTTGAGTGTCTGAAGGTTTGCAGCTTAAAGTATTATCTTATTATCGGTAAATGAAATAAACAAACAATGTCATGAGTTATTCTCTTCGTAAGTGACATTACTTTCTTCTGAACAGAAGTATAAAATCTTTAAAAAGTAAAGGTAACTCCTAACCGACAGACGCTAGAAATTCTTTAACATTCCTATAGTTGATTCCAAAACAAATTTAGACCTAGATATGTTACAGAAAAAAAATAATAATAATAATTGACATATTGGTTCAGAGAGCTTCGCCGTCTGCTACGCAAGTTCATGGTACTACTAACTAGAACTGTCGTCTTTACTGAACTAGGGCGTTCATATTGTGATATTCTTCGCATGTATCTCGTTTCTCAGCAATGAAATACACCTTGGCTTGTTACTGCAGGCAGCTGATAAATTACTTACCACCGAGCTACTGGAAGATCCCTGTCTACAAAGGAATACTAGGACCTGAGGGAAAAATTGCTTGCAAAATGATTGGGGTCTAATTTGCAACTATCGGTACTCACCAGCGGCGGCAAAAAATTTATCATTTCCAGCTAGTTATCCATTTGGGCAAGCACTGTCCGTTTGTAGAAATGATTAATCTCGATGTAACTGAATAATCAACTCGCAGCACAAGGACGGCCCCGAAATCTGACAAGCTAAGGTATGTTTTCACGGAAGTACTAACTACATTGTTTTATAATACTATATGCAAACTTAATCACCAAATTTAGGCTACTCTGAAGTTAAAGTTTCAATCGTTATTATAGTGACTTGGTGACTTTATTACTAATATGAGACATAATATATACTTATGTGAAGTCAGTCTCGTCACCATTCAACGGTGCAGGCTTGACATGGTGAATTCTCTTCAGTAACATCTTCAAAAAGCTGAGCAAGCGATGTATAACAAGAAAATCCAACACCACTAAAATTGAAGCACAGGCGAGATATAGGAAGAGCAGATCCGTCACCAGCCAGCAGCAGCGTACTTAGTAACAACGTCGACCTTTACCTCTGTCAATGGACACGGAGACGTCCCCGTTGCTGGTCAGAAGACCCGCCTCGCTGCCCTCCGACACTCGGCTGCCGTTGATAGCTGCAAACAACACCAAATGGACCATCAACAGAAGTCGACAGCACGCGCTGCGAGGTATCAAGCAGTTACAAGTGGCTGCTATGATGAGGTCTCCAGTTCATAACTCGAGAATACTAACTTAATGGAATACCGTCAGAGATCAACTCTCAGTAATCTGTAGACAACGAGAGTGTTCACGGATTATTGACCGCGAATGACTGCTGACCACAGCTCTTTCGTAATAACCAGTTGCTGATCTTACCATTTGGACGTTAGACTTAGTTTGTGGGTGATGGTAGAACATGTTAGGGAGCGTCCATAAACTACGTAGCTCCATTTAGGACATCGGTGAACTCTCCCCCCCCCCCCCCCCCCCACGTAGCCAGACGTAGCTTTTGCCTTTAAATTCCTTCCTCCCCTTCCGAGTGGCCCTATCGATTCCAGAACACATTTTGTACTGTTTTCTCTTATCAGACTATCGTAAACTACATACGGAGATAATTAAATGACGGAAATAAATATTCACAAGCTGTTGTGTGTTCTGTGCCTCATTCTAACCGTGACAAATAATATGAATTAAAAACTACGTAGCTTGTCTCGGAAACACCCCACCCCCCCCGTAGCTCAGGGTAACTTACTACTCCACCCGTCCCTACCTAGATAGAGCCAGCCACGTAGTTTATTGACGCTCCTTTAGAGATTGTTCCATTTTTTGCTACAAAAAAAAAGTTTTTTTTTAGATCTCTCAGGTTTGGGAAGGTGTTTGTGATTTTATATCTCAGGGAATGGAGTATAACCAAAGTAAAAAGGGATATATTCCATCGCTGTGTAGGCCACGTGGCCTATTTTGGTGCGATGGAATAATGTAGACTCTCTAATTCACCCTCAAGACGTTAGTATTAGAGTGAAAATTCATCATCAACCCCACACTTATTACAGGCAACTTAGGTTCTAGAGATTTGGCCAATCGCCAAAGCGGAGGGTGGTTCGGATTCGGCATGGACCAACTGTTGATTAAGTGTTGAGTTCATTTTGCTATTTTAGTGTAATGAACAAGCTGCAAACTGAGATAAGCCATATAAGTAAGTAAAAGAAGCTAAAAAGAACTTATTGCCTACTGGGTGGAAAGATATATAAATGTGACCCCTGTCCATAACCACCTTTCACGGCGTGGGCCGCTTCGAGTCGGGCAAGGAAAAGAGTTCATGAGGTTCTGGAAGATACACACACGGATGTGAAGCCATGCCGAGTGCAGTTCCTTGGCCACCTGCCCAAGATTACGCGGTTTTGGATCCATGGCGATTGTTGCTGGGCGTTTGTTTCCTGATGTCTCACGTAGTATATGCCAATTTCCGACCGTCCAATGAAACATAAAATTTGATTCATCGGAAAAGAATCCTGTCACCGCTCAGTGGACGTCCAGCTGTGATGTTGGCAGGCAAATTCCAGCCTACGTCACCGTCCTACAACCGTCAGCATTGGAACACTAAACGCAGCAACGTCATTGAGGATACAATTTTGGTAGCCTCATAGTTCTTCTGGGTGGCAATACATCTATTCACTCTTACGCATTTCCTCAGCCGTCGTTCACCTTTGTCATCTGTGACCCTTGGTGTGCACCTCACTCGCCACGTCGGTGATTTTGGATAGGACTATTTCTTCATCCGATACCAATACTGGAAAATGCTTTCTTAGATGGTAGAGTAGAAGATAGTAGTAACAGTTTAGTAATCGTAGCAGTGGTAGACGTACAAAGTGACATAGTGAAATATTAAAAATTCTAACCACAAAGTGGACAGGAAACTGCAGACACTATACAAAACTAGAAAACTGTAACAAATCAATTATGACAAAATGCAGCAAGTTTAGAAAGCTATAATATATGTTAACAGTGAAACAATCGTACGTATCGTGCCAACAAGCAAAGACTGTACAGATATTGCCAAAACTATACATAACAAAAATTGAAATTATTCATTGTGGAATTATCTGTTGAAGTATCAAATGTAAAACTGTTGTGTTAAATTAAGGCCTATTTTAGTTTCTAGATACTAGGCTGCAAAAATGTGTGCTAAATAAATAAAAAATAAGTAATATTTCTTCATACACTGTGCACTTTTACGATAGCGGCACCCGAACAGTTCACAGAATTAGCCATTTCGGAAATGCTGCCATCCTCGGCCCCGGAAGCCATTGATCATAATATAGTTTTAGCGTCAAAATATTTATTTTAGACGTAAGATAAATCGCTTAGTTTCTGCACTACGGTAACGATTACAATGTTTATCTTTTCCCTCCAACAATCTTTATATTCAATCCACTGCTTGTGCTACCATACGAGTGGTACTTGGTGGACTCATTAATTTCGCTTACTGTGTATATACGCGAGTATGAGTGAGAGTGTGTGCCTACGTGCGAGTATCTGCGTGTGAGAGTAAAAATCAGGCGATGAGGGCCAGGGGCGATCATCTTAAGACACTCACATTCCATGCTAGTAAAACAGAAATTCTCTAATTCTTCGCTATTTCAGTCTGAACCATCTGGCTCTTGGCAAATCGTTCGACCAATTGCTTACTACCCCATCGCAAAGTAACATTGCGAAAAAAATTGAAATTTCCGTGTATGAATGAAATAAATTTAGTTCTGCGTGTAAATATCGTTGCAGTTTGCTTCGTATTGTGTGTAGTGCAGGAGATTAGTGGCTACAATCTGTCCCGGTAGTTCGGGCGGCGGTAATGAGCAGTGGAAAATCTCGTGTTGACTAGAACCGAGGCGTTCCATTTGCGTACCAATGACCTACTCGTTACGGCAGATGGAGCTGTAACCTGGGTAAATGCGAGCCGGGCATGCACTAGGACGCTGTCGGAATGAAACGTGGTAAATGTATTCTCGTACACGAGTACTTGTGGAAGGACTAAACGAATTTCTTGTAGTTTTAACGCCAAAATATTTATTTATAACTGCAACAAAAAATAATAATTAATAACTCGCTCTCAGTATTTTGCACACTTTTTTTCTGGTGAACTGAAGGAACTACTTTTTACTACAGAAACAGAATGATCAAGAAGTGAAGGTAAACAGGGATTATTATGTGGCACTTGGACTGCTTGCTGCCTCTCAGCACGGAAGTGTTCAAACATTTTAGGAGTAGAGCCAGTTATAGAAATGAAGCAAGAGAGGTGTGTAGAGCAGGGAAGAAAGAAGAGGAGTCAACTGTAAAATGAGGCAAAGTGTATGTGCGGGAGGGGGGAGGAGAAGAAGAGAAAGCGGTGGGAAGAGAGAGGGGGGAGGGAAGAGATACTGGGAGAGAAGAAAGAAGGGAGAAGAGGGCGAAGAAAGAGAAAGAGCAATGGAGGGGGGGCCGAGCGGCGAGAAGTAGGATGGGGGTGTTGACTGTAAAATAAGGCGAGCCTAAGGAAGTAATAACATAATCAAGAAGAGAATGCAGCCACGATGGAGATACTGTGTACGAAGTAATTATAGGCAATGAACATTTGTCTTTTGTTACTATTACGGTTTGATTATCAACTGTCAACAGCAAGTTTCCAGCCTAAAAGAATACAAATGTAGTTGATTGAGCATAGAAGAATGAGGTTTCTCATAGCTTTCTGTACTTAGTATTTTACCGACAAAAATTAAATATTATTTGGGTTTTCAAAATTGTAAAACACATAAAATTTGTATATTTGGTATACGAAAAAGAAAGTGGATTTGGAGATGGCTATAATCACTGATATTGTGTATCATTACCCGATACTTTATACATAGTGTGGTATTCAACATACGTATTTCATTATACGAGTATAATTTATGAGGTTCTTTGAAGATTATTATTATCAGCTCGTATGTAGTTCATCGACAACGACAGATACTTCAAATCTCATGTCCAAATAGAGAATATCAAATCGTCTACTCGACTGGGCACGTAGCTAATCGATCGATACTCTACTGCATCACATAGAAAAGAGAGTTTTACAGCGTATAGCAAAAATAGATAGACGGTGAAGTTGTAAAACCAACTTCATTGATTTATGGTCGCAAAATACGATGTCATACCAGGGATCGTGGACAATTAAATAAAGGATGTTCAGTTTTATTCTTTTTAATCTTTGTGGATATTTCTACTTCCCCGGCGTGTGTATTAACTGTGAAATATGAGTACAGCTTATTTGCTCTATTGCGCCATAATAACTGCGTTGAGATAAATATAACGACTACTTTAAACAGCGATTCTTCAAATTCGCTCTGCCGGATTTTGTCTTCAAGAACATATGGTTGACATGAAACGTGGCTGTTTCGAAGATATTTTCTGCTTTTCAGGTGTTTTGAATACATGATACAGTCACGAAGACAAATATCTTCATATAAGCAACTGTCTCAATTTAGCACCCGTCAGTCCAGTAACCCAACTTCAATTTATGGCGCCATGTTTGGATTCTACTTAACCACTTATAGACGATGTACATACGTTATGCACAAATGGGGAATATGCGATCCGCCTGCTTTTGACTGTAGAGTAGCCTCCCACAAAACTCAGACCGAGCGTGGTGGGTGAATGGTTAACGTTCTGGCCTCGCATTCGGGAGGACGCGGGTTCGAATCCCCGTCCGGGCATCCAGATTTGAGTTTTCCATGGTTTCCCCAGATCACTCCAGGCAAATGCCGGGATGCTTCCTTCAAAAAAGGCCATTGCCGAATTCCTTCCCGTTCCTTGTCCCCCTTCCATCCTGCCTCTAAAACTACCCTGTCGACGAGGCGTAAAGCCCAAGCAAAATAACAAGAAAAAAAAAACTTAGCACATCCTCGATGTTACACCACCGTGATTCCCAACGGGGGCGGTACCACCCATACGTGGGCGTTGAGGACCAACAACCACCACCCCGCTTTCCAGTATTATATCTGGCTTTAAGGGATGGATTAAAGGAGTATTTAATTACATTCCCACGATCATACGTAGCCGAAACAAATTTAACATAGTTAGCAATTTATTAGGAAAGCAAAGAAAAGATTCTTAACATTGGAACACGGCGCGGCGGTTTAAGAGTGCTGATAACAAATATGGCACCAATCATCGAAAAACTGCACCGAGCTTAACCACGTAATTAATTTTTTGATATTATGTATTTGTTAATAAAACTGTGCACAGTAAACCAATATTTTTAACACCTTTTAATAAAGAGATTTTAAAAAACCTGTCTTTATTTATTGTACTCTTTATGATGTACTCTTCATCGAATCACTGTTTCTAAAAGGGGGTTACATGCCAGAAAGTTGGAGACCTATGATTTACATTACATTTATTACAAGAAGGGAGTCAGTGTATTTTTTTCTGAAATATTTTTTTGTTCAAAATGGGAGGTGATGAGCAATTTTATTTTCTAAATGGGGGCGTTAGGCCAAAAAGGCTGGGAACCTATGTTATACCACATGCAGTATGTTCAGCCTCTTGACATAGATTTACAACCTATTGTTTTGTCATATTTCATCAGCCTTTGTATACGTCATTACATTGTGGCTATTCCCTCCAGTATTATCCAGTTTTCTCTCAGGTACTCTTAACGATAAAGGGTCGAAGTAACCATTCCGAAGATTCAGTTCCGAGAAGAAAACCTTCTTCCTAATCGGGATTTGAGTTTCGCCGTGAGCAAACTGGAAATCAGTTGTTTCTATCGCGTATAAACTGTACCTAATTGAGATAAGTAGAATGTCTGTCCCAAGATGTATGGTTTTTCCGTTCAGTAGTAACTGTGTAAACCATCCGTAGCAGTGAATGCGGCGAGGTGCGCGGGCGGCTCGTGTGTCTCATTACAACCGAGCGCTGCAGCGGGGAATCCTTTTACGACCGGGTGAGACTTCAATAACACCGACAAATGATAAAACTGCACAAAGTAGGCTGCCCGTATCGGGCTGATAACAGCGCCCACGTCTGTCGCGCTGTTACTACACAGACTACCGCCACTTTGTCGGCATTGTAACAGAGAATTTTCCTGTAAAGCTTATACATTACAAATACGTCTATAGCTACTGAAATACAATTCGCCCAGTTGATTAATTAACTAGCAACTGATTTAAGCAAGTTAGTGAGATTTTTGGAGAGTAAGAGTTTTGTGCGTCCTTCTATTTAATCTCACTAATCCCAACAACATCTAACTTAAGTTGTTCCATCTCCATTTTTAAGTTTTATATCCTACCTGCCCTATTCAAACTAGCCATTCCCAACCAAATGTCAACATCTCTTTCACGTGGTGCACCCTGTTTGTACGGACGAGGCTCTGGCGACTGAAAGATTACCGGTATAAGGAGTCACCCACTGCTTGCCAACGACCTCATAAAGGAGGGTGGAAGAGCGGGGAGTGGTCCAGGGTACCATCTTGCCCTTGGGGTTGGAAACGGCCCCTAAAGCTGGTAGGAAAAATCGTGGTACAAGGGAAGCAATTCTGTCTTTAAGATTAATACTTGAATGGCAGATCAAGAAAAACAAAGATACTTTTATAGCGTTTGTTGATTTAGAAAAAGCTTTTGATAATGTTAGGTGGGACAAGATGTACAAAATTTTAAAGAAGTCAGGTCTAAAGTAACGAGATAGAAGAATACTCTATAAACTATATAAGAATCTAGTGGGTATAATAAAAGTAGAGAATCACGAGAGACATGCATCAATTAAAAAGCGTGTGAGACAAAGTTGTGGTGAATTGGAAAGAACTTTTTAAAACTCTACGTGTAAAGCACAGCACTTTATGGTAGCGAAACATGGACTTTAGGAATACCGGAAAGAAAGAAAATTGAAGCATTCGAAATGTGGTGCTACAGAAGAATGCTGAAAATTAAGTGGACTGACAAAGTAAAAAATGAACGAATTTGGAAATGATGGGTGAGGAAAGAAGTCTGTGGAAGAATCTTACAAGAAAGAAGAGACAGGTTGGTAGGTCATATTTTGAGACATGCTGGATTGGTTAATTTGCTGGAGGAGGGAACGGCCGAAGGTAAGAA